>CM061066.1:86249371-86437631 GCA_030762895.1 Sophora flavescens | reverse complement strand
CGCCCGCTTGCACCCTAATTGTTTTAAACCCTCAGTCACGCCTAAACCCTAGTTACCACGACTCTAACACTCAAACTACCTCCCCATTTCTCTTTGAGGCTCATCTATTTCTCTAAAGACTTTCTCTCTCAGGGACCATTCAGATTCAATGTTTTCACCAACATTCTTCAATTGGGGAACAGCTGCTATAACACGCATTCATTGTGTTTGCTATTTAGATCTCTAAACCGGTAAAATTCGTACCTTGTCATCCTTTTTGTTAATCTCCTTTCTTCTTCTTGAATCGGAGGTTAATGGTTTCCCCTTTTACGTTTTTGACCACAAGTTGCTAAAGAACTTTCTTGACTAGCTCGAAGGAACGCCGTTTGGTTTCTGGCTTAGTTTTTGTTGGGAATCTTCATACGGTAGGGGAGAAGGATAAGTGTATTCACCGTGGAAGGGGGTGGCGTAAGATTTAGGGGTTCCCATAGCCCCATTATTATTTTTGTTGTTAGTTGATGTCTATCATGTTATATTGATTATATGACTAATTGCCATAATTGTTATTGGTTATTGAAAATGCCAATTTGTATGTTTATTAACTGTTTATTCGTTGTATGCCGATGATGTATAATTGGTTGAATCTGTTTATCATATGAATATTAATACCATGATGTTGATGATGTTGATTGGCTAAATGTTGATTGGTGAGTTATGTTGTATGGAGTTTTAAACATGTTAATAAGACCTAATTGGCTAAATAGGGTTCTTAATTAACATAAGAATTAATGGGTTAATTCCCGATGCCTCATAAAACATGACTCGCTAGTGAGGGTGAGGTCTTATGCCAATGGATTAGTCAAAGGACCCTAGGATCTCGATTTGAGAAAGAGTTAGGAGTTTTGACTCTAAGAACATGTATGAATCTACCCAGAACAATACTGCTAGCCAGGAGAACGTCACAGTGGTGAGCAGGGAGCATGCTATGCTCCGGTTGTATTCTGAGGCAGCTGCGCATTGAGCATGGTCGTGCAGACATTTGAGTACAACCTTGTGGTCCACTGGTGGCAACACGATCAGTCTTAGGGGAAAGCCTGCCGTTCTCCCTCTGGGTCGGGATCGAGATTAAAGGAATTAAGGGGAGTTATTTCCCGAAATGTCCCCAATAATGTAATAACACACCAATTGAATGGAGAATAAGTTAGATAACTTAATTAAAAGATTAATTAAGATAACGAAGAATAATAAGTTGGTTAAGCTGGTGCCCATTGGATTCGCGCACGTTGTTAAGCTTTGGTGCTTTTGTCAAAGTGGCCCTCGATGCTTTTTTGGTCGAGGTGTTGATGAGTTGAACCTTAGTGCTTTAATTAGGGGGACCTTGACCTGATTGGGTTAAGGTGTTGATGTTGATGATGGTGATAAGTCTTGGGGTGCTTATTGGCCCAAGCAAAGGAGGTGGTTGCCTTATGTGTCGCTTGCTCATGCATTCATACTTTAGAAGTTGATTAGTGGGGGATGTTCAACATGGGGGAGGTCGTCCAAGTTATGATGATCTGACTCTAAGTCTCTGGTGGTTCACCCAAGGTTTGTTGAACCGTGCACCCCCAGCTTATGATATGCCGCCTATCGGGGGTTAACCCGTGGTTTGGGTGAACTACCTGGCGACGGGTGCTTTTATGGTCAATGTGGATATGTAACCATAAGTTGACTTCCCGAGATAGTTGGATCCACATGCATAACAGAGTAGCTGAGAAAGTGTTGCACTTCATAGCATACGTTGGTGGAGATGATATGTTGTTATGTTGTTTAATATTGATGTTCCTAGTTATATTGCTATTCCATGCTATGTTATATGTTCATCTTGCTTAACTACTTCCATGCCGATGTGTTTACATGATTTCTTACTCCTATTTTCCTGTTTCTGTTGTTGCATGTATCTCTTATGTAGAGGATGGTGAGCAGCCAGTGGTGGAGTGACTCTGAGGAGTCGCGACTCTAGTTAGGATGCTTAGTTATAGTTGTTAGTTTTGTTTAGTTGTTTCAGTTGTATTTCGAGGATTTATTCCTAACAATGATACCAGCTTTATATGTGACATCGGGTTAGGTTATGTTTATGATGTACGTTGTTTATGTTTTATTGTTTTAAAACTATGTTCTTTCCACGTTAAGTGTTACAATGTGGTATCTTTCCATCAAGTTTTATTTTTTATAAATGAATGCATGTTTTTATATTACCTCTTTTAAGCAAATGTTTTATATTAACATGCAGTAGAAAGGTGTCACAAGGATGGCTTATATGAATTGATTGGTACTATCTGTACCAACAAGATGCATATTCTTTTCTAAGTCCATCACTTAAGAACTCCATTAAGCATGCGCTTGACTGGAGCAATTCTAGGTTGGTGACATCCTGGGAAGTTTTCCCAAGAAGTTTCCGTGAGTGAGGACAAAGCATGTTGAAATAGTCGTGTTGGTTTGTGGGGATAGTCGCCAATCCATAGAGCAGCTCAGGATGTTACAAAGCAGGCAAACCTATGTTTTCGTCCGGGAAACTACCCTCTGATGATCATTTTTCGAGATCACCATCAGCATCTCACCGTGTCCGAGTTTGCCTCATGGCAAGTACTTCCTCCTCGACATAGAGCTCGAGGAAGATGAGATCATTTGTGACAGGAAAGAGACACCAATCATGGCACCTGGACAAGTGGATGTTCACGCCACATGATGTAAAAAAAGGTCTATGTTCCAAGACCTAAAACCAAGATCCGAAGGTTCATAACCTTGGAAGCAACCAAAAGTGAAAAATAAGTGGGTATAGGTAAGATTGGTAAGAACAACTCACCTTCTATTTATAATGTGTTGCTAGTCAAGGGTTAAAACACAAATGTTGAGCATTAGTCAATTGTGTGATGGCAGATTTGTTGTTTCATTTAACAAAGATAAATGTATGGTCAAATATCCCGATAGTTCTACTATTTTTACTTGGTCAAAGGCAAAACAATGTGTATAAAGTTGACATAGAGGACCTCTTAATCAAAATGTATCATGTCTAATGTCCGTGAATAATGAACAATGAATTTGACACAAAAGACTTGGTCATGCAAGATTGAGGTTAATCTCAAAGCTACATAAGCATAACTCGTAAGAGGATTACCAAAGCTTGCTTTACAAATTGGATGTTCTCTCGTGATGCCTATCAAAAGGGGAAACAAGTTAAAATTCCTTTTAATTCAAAGAATATTGTTTCAACATCCGACCATTTGAGTTGCTACACTTGGATTTGTTTGGTCTAATAAGGACTATCTCTCCTGGGGGAAGAAATATGGGCTTGTCATAGTAGCGATATGGATAAATGACTCTGAAAGTGTTTTGATTAATGATTGCAACAGTTCCGATTTTCTGATAAGTCGTATTAACGATAAATATAAATATATATATATATATATATATATATATATATATATATATATATCTAGACTTAAGAAATGATTTTGGAGAAAAACAAAATCATATCCAGAACCTCTATGGTAGGAAACTCAGTTAAAATTTGGGTTTAAAACTCGTAAGAAAACCAGTCTGCGTTTTAACTAAAGATAATTTTATACCTGACAAAAACCCCGATTTGACCCAAAACTGAAAATTGTATATTTTATATTTTTTTGTGAGGAATTCTAATTTCCAAATTTCCCGATCATGAAATAAAATATTATGTGTATTCGCATTTAATTTTGGCGAAAGTTCGAATCGAAAACAATCAAGTGTTTCACCGACAAGTAAGATTTTAATGATTAGAAAACCTAATTTTGGCTCGTGAACGAAATGGTTTATATTTAAATCATATTTCCAACGAGTTTGGTTAGTTTGAAAATTTTCAACTAAAAACAAAATATTACGCTTTTATTCGCTTAAAAACCCTAATCGGAAACCGACCGGAATCCGAAACGAACTGCAGAGATAGAATGGGACACCAGAGGAACCGGAAGCTATGGGATGACTCATCAATAATTTATGATGCAATTAATGTTAGAAATTATGAGTTTTTAAGGAAATGACCAAAATGCCCTTTTAGCTTAACCTAACCGACGCTTAGTTATTCAAACCATGGTTAAGAAACCATGGTTAATTCTTGTGGACCAAAATCACTCACACCTTCGCTAATGTGAGCCACATGTTTATTAACCATAGTTAGCAAAGTAACCCTAGTTAAGTTAATTATTAACCATAGTTAATCATATATTAATTAAATAATCATAAAAACCCATTAATCTAAAAAAGCTAAAAACTAAACAAGGCCTAAGATTTTCCCTATAAAATCCCCTCAAAACCGTGGCTTCCCCCTCCCCATTTCTCTCTTCATCTTTTTCATTCTTCTCCCTCATTTTCTTCACAAACTCCATTATCATCTTCAAAAGCTTTAAGTGTTTCCATTGAAGAAACTTGCCAAGATCATCAATCTCCTTCTTCTACTTTCCAAACTTGAGGTAACATGATAATCTCCTCTCTCTTGTTTAAGCTTTTGTTCTTCATATTTCATAGTTTTCCATTTCTAGATCTAGAACTCTTGAATAATTCTAGAAAATTGTTGAAAAATCATAAAAATGTGAAACCAAATTCTATGATCTAGTTATGATCCATACTTTCATTATCTATGAACATGTGAGCAAAACAATTTTCCCCTCCTATTTTTCTCTACAAGGTCGAATCTAGTCATAAGTGGGCTAGATGAGTTTTCTTCAAAGTTTTGCATGAATGACGATGGTTCTAGGCTATCTAAGGTTTCTAGGTTTTAAATCTAATAGTATGTAAAGAAAAAGAAACTTCTAACCTTATTTTTATGTCTTGGCCGAATTCTATACTAAAGGGGTTAGATGAGTTTTATTCAACTTAACTGAGGATGATGACTTGAAATAAGCTACTTGAAACTCCCTAGAGGGATAATCCAAGAGCTTGCAATCAAAAACAATTTTTAGCCTCTTTTACTATACATGGGGAAACCCTAACCCTATAGGTTAGAGGGTGTTGTTTCAAACTTTTGTCTTGTAATAATTAATCTATGTTAGTTAAGACTTTAGTAACTAGGATCCAAAAGATTAGAATGAGAAAATAATCCTAGCCCTAATTTGAATTGAATGGGCCGAATCTAGCATAAAGTGGGTATAGTTGGGTTTGTTTGATTAATTATAGTTATGTTGTCCGGTTCAAGGTGAAACCCGTTAGTCGTGGTGTGATAGCGAGGAACGCCGAGTTCGAGGATTTTGGTGATAACTCGGGTGGGGAAAGGATAATCTGTCAGTCGAATCGATAATTAGTATATTATATAATAATGTGTAGCGACCTAAACCCTACTAGTAATCGAGTAATCGACAAGACCAAAATCACATTGGAAACCTTTTCTCGTAAAAATCAATGGTGATTCTGGGATCAGGGTTTATCGTCATTAGGTTGATTTTAAAGTATTTGACGATGTCCGATTTTATGTTGTTGAATTTATCATGGATACGCTGGTTGAGGTATTCCACTGCATGTGACGTAATATTTTGGTGTTTGAATATTTTCTCGATATGGTGTTATGCATGATCTACCCCGGTTTTTAGTATTATGCTTAGTTGATTTTGAAGCGGTGATATGTTTTTTTGGAAGATTTGGTTTGGGTGAGAAAGTATCGGTGAATTAAAAAGTGCCTAGCTTAAATTGATTATTTTAAAGATGAAATGTGTCATAGAATGAGTCAAGGCTAGATGGAAGCATGAGGCACTAGGTTGTTATTGATGTAATTCAGTGAGGTTCATAAGTTGTATTGTGTTTATAACCGTAAGTTTGATACATATGAGGTCTGAAGTCCTTGTGGGACCGTCTAATGTTAGATTTAATTTGTGCAACTATAGTGTCAATGCTTTGCTTGAGCACCCTCGAGAGAGAAAACCAGGGTGTGCACCGACTCTACCGTGCAGCTATAGTGTCATTGTATTACATGAGCATTCTTACCAAGGATGAGTTTGTGCACCGACTGTACCGTGCAACTATATTGTCATTGCTATGCATGAGCACCCTTGATCCAGGGTGTGCACCGATTGTGCCGTGGAGCTATAGTGTCATTGTTTTACATGAGCATTCTCACCATGAATAAGGGTGTGCACCTGTTTTGGGGACGCGTCGCTTGGACGACTGACTAACATCCCTATCGGATATGAGGAATTAGTGGCCATGTCATCATAAAGGTTTAGATTGTATGAGTTGAGGGTAGAGAATGATATTGTTAATTGAGGATTTAGGTGGAATTGGAGTGATGATTGTTTTTGACTTTTATTATGTTATATACTATGACTCTTTTGCGCTTTTATGATGATAGAAATGTTTCTTATCCCCTATATCTTTCTGTGTGTTGTATTTTATATTTATGGGATCGTACAAGAAGACCCTATGACTGACCTGAATGAGGAGGAGTTAGATGGAACTCCTTACGAACCCAGAGGTCGGAGACTCCATCTGTGATACATGGAGATTAGGGTCTAGTTAGGTATGGACAATGTGTCTTGTGAGACATTCTATGTTTTCCGCTAGTATAACTTTTGTTTAAGTATATGCCTGTGAGGGATCCTACCGAGAGGATACCCTCCACAAGTTGTTTTGAAATACGGGTAAAAGACTTATGTGTGTATTTGCAATATAACTATGGTGTGATGTTGAAGTTATATGTTTATTAACTTAAGTTTTAAATTTTTACGTATTTTCACGTTAAACGCGCGATTAAGAAATTAAATAATTAGGTTTTAATCTAATAACACAACGAGGCACAACGGGGTGTCTCAATGATCAAACTTAGAATGATTTGATGTTTAAAATGATTCACTAGGTTTCGGCTAAGGCGCACCACTCACCAAAGTGATGCACCACCCATGTGGCAAATTTCGGGCCAATCAATTTGCCACATGGGTTGGTCAAAATTTCAAAGTATGACATTGTATTTGTAGTGTAGTCAAACTTGTTAAATATAGCATATTATAGTATAATACTTGTACTCTTTGTATTTACAAGTTTCACCTATATTAAAATATTATTTTTTGTGATTAAAAAAAATTGACCATTAATTGGTGCAAATTTTTTTTCTAACAATTTCATTTTCCCTATCCTCCCCTCACTCACTCTATCTCACTCTGTAACATCCCAGTTTTTCACATACATATTTAATTATATTATTATTTTATTGGAGTGATTAATTATCTGGATGTTTATTTTTGTTTATTTTTATATGGTTTAGTTCGAGTAATTTTATTTACTCTAATAAATTATTTAATTGGGTGCATTAACACTGCTTTACTACAGTGTATACGCGCTTGCTAGACAATAATATTACGTTGTTGTCACTATTATTATTTGTTTAGAAAAATATTTTAAATAATGTGATTGGAAGAAATTTATTCTCAGATTTTACCTCTATTAAATTTTATATTTGAAAATAAATTAGTTTAGTATCAATTGGAGATTAATTTTGGATCATTTATTTCCTTGTTTGACCGATTCAATCATTAATCTCTACTCTAATTCAAATTTTGAAATTATATATTTTTCCTCTTTGTTTTTAGATCCAAGGGCCAAGATCTATTTCCTTTTTTCTAAACTCTATCTCAACCACTCCTTTTACCTACTACTACCTATTTGCTATATCGGGTTGATTATCCATGATGAATAATGTGCACACATTATGGCCTTCGCATTGTTATGATGATTATAAATGCTGTGCTATTCGGTTGATTATCCACTATGAATATCGCGACACATTAATGCCTTCGGCATTGTTATGACCTTTGGGTCCGTGTGTCTACTATGCTAGCCACACATTATTCCTACGTGGGCACATGTGAAACTTGTACTATTGACTATTCCTTCCAAAATGTCTATTAGCTCCAGGTTAGCCCCGATCTTCCTCGAGGCTATATAGGTAATGGGACTAGGCAGCCTCAATCAGCTATCTATGTTCTCGTGTCTCTCGTGAACTAACAAGTTGTCCAGACATGCTTGATGAGATCATGGTCATATTGATATTGTATAATGTTGGCTATATGTTCATGTATTATCTTTTACTTGTATATACTGGATTGTCTGGTTGAGATATATGCTTACATGGATATGAATGTATGCTATGATGTGTCGTGCTATTTTCATATCTGGCATATACTGTGATGTTTGGGAATTTCACTTCCTTGTTTTATATTGCTTATGTTATCTAGCTATGTGCCTTCTGTGTTCTTCTGAGAAGACTGAGATGTCAAGATGTCGCTTGGCTGATTCATCGTAGAGGTTGAGGTTCGAACATGCGGACGATATAATGGAGTTTCTAGAGAATGTAACACCCTACTTTTCATATACGTTGTATTACTGGTAAAGATATATTTATTTATATTTTTATCTGAGACCTAGGAAATGATTTTGGATAAAATAAAATAATATTTACACTCTACCTTAAGGTAGAGGGTTATGGTGAAATTTTGGGTTTAAAACTCAGACGGAAACCGGTCTGTGTTTTTACTAACAGTATTATTTTATACTGGCAGAATACCCTAATTTGACTCGAAACTGAAAAATTGTAGATTTTTATATTATGTCCGTGAGGAAGTCTATTTTCCAAATTTTTGCTCAAAAATAAATTAAAATATTTTATTCGGGTGAATTTTGACGAAAAACGGACGAAAAACCCTAATCGGGTAAAATGACGGAGCTGGAAACGGAACTACAGAGACCCGCCAAGAGATCGGGACAACTAATCATACATGATGACTCATGGAGGACGAGTCACCAAGTCATGATGACAACTTCATAAATATCTAGATATTTAGTTATAAATATCTAGATATTTTTTAGGTAAAAAGACCAAAATGCCCCAAGCTTTCATGTTTTACTTCCTTGTTCCAAAGACACATCTCCTCACCCTCAACCACCCATTTTACACGACTTTAAACCCCCCACACCTAGCCAATTTCGTGCAGCCACATCCACTCAACCAAACCCATCTCATTTTGCTTTCATTTCATCATTTTTCCTCTCAAAACCATAATCAAGTAAACAACGGAACCAGTTGCTGAGGATCTCGATGGAAATCCTTATGAGCCAGATGCTGGAGGACGAGCTATGGATCCTAGCGGTAGAGTTTAGGGAGTATGGCCAGGGTGTCTTTGAGATGTTCTATTTACATTGTTTAGTATGGTTTGTATTAGTATGTACCTGCAAGGATCCTACTAATAGATACCTTAGACAGTTGTTTTGTACCTTGATGGTTAGACATATGTGTGTATGTATAATATAATTAGGGTGTGCTGTGTTAACTTTCCGAAGTTGGATGTGTTGATATTTAAGTTTTAAAATTTTCGTATTTTCGGGTTACGTTTAACGTTAAGAACGCGAGTAAGTTTAAATGAATAATTAATGGCACAACGGGGCACAACAGGGTGTCTCATTTGGTGGTATCAGAGCTGTTTGATTCTGTTTAGACTGTTAGGTTTAGGATGTTGTTATTGGCCGTGTCTAGTTGAATCCATATTGGATATTGACTATGCTTAGAAGTTGGGTAATGAGTCCGAACGCGTTAACAAACATTTATATGACATATACTATTTATATTCCAGCTTAATGTGGTATTATATGTCATATTGATGCGAGCTGATGATTTCCTTAACATGATCATGGCTAGAGGTAGAGGACGTGGTACAAGTAGTGGTGATAGAACCCCTGAGAGGATTGTTGGAGATAGCAATGGTGAAACAGACCATACCGAAGGTGGAGGAGAGTCTGCTGAGACTCTCAAGACCATCAGGGATTTAGCTACTGCTATGCTACAGCAGACAAAGCAGAACACAGAGATGCTGTAAAGGTCCAAAGAACAGCAAGAACTGTAGAATCAGAGGAAAGCTATAGAAGTTGAGGATGCAAGAATGAATACTTTCCTGAAGGGGAAGCCACCATAGTCTCGAGGAGATTACGACCCAAAGAAGGTAGAGTGGTGGGTACAGCAAATAGAGAAGATATTCAGTACAATGCACTGCATAGAGGATATGAAGGTGACTTATACAGCCTTCATGCTGATAGGAGGAGCAGAGTCTTGGTGGAGAGGTAAGAGAAGACTACTGGAAGCAGAGGGCAGAATTATTAGCTGGGAGTTACTTCGTGATTGTTTTCTTGAGAAGTACTTTCTGCGATTAGTCCAACGTGAGAAAGAGAGGGAGTTTATGAATCTTAAACAAGGTAACAAGACTGTTGGTGATTATGCATCACGTTTTGAGGCTCTAATTCAGTTTTCGGTCTTCTACCAGAGATATCCAAATGACGATTGGCTATGTAAAAGGTTTGAGGAAGGACCGAGACACGAGCTATAGAGAGCTATAGTGTCTCTCAATATTAAGAGTTTTCCGTGATGGTCAGAGAGTAGTGCCATGGAAAGCATAGATGAGAGGCAAGCTGCTGAGCAGAGGCAGTAGAGGAGTGGAGGTCCTATTCGACAAGGTCTTCAGAGGAGAAAAGGTAGTGGTTCTCAGGAGGGACAGGGACCATATACTAGACCAGTGCAAACAGCCTACACTGCATTCGGTTCCTACTGCACTAGTGAGTGGAGCAGGCCAGCAGCGACAAGGCTTAGTTTGTTATAGATGCGGAGGTCCACATCACATTAGATTTTGCAGAGAAAGATCGGGGTGATTTAATTGTGGTAAACCAGGTCACTTGGCTCGTGATTGTCGTTTAACAGTTATACAAGCATCAATAGTTGCTGCTATAGGAGCCAGTGTTCAGAGAGGAGAAGCTGGAAGAGGAGTTCCAGCAGCAGGACAACAAATGGCCAGATCTCAGGTCACTGGGAGAGTGTTTACTTTGAGGGGAGCTGAATCCTCTCAATATGCAGATCTCATACATGGTATGTGGGATTTTGATATAATCCGAAATAGTGGAATACATTCAAAGGAACTAAGACTGCGATTGAATATTTTGAGTAGGAAGTTAATGTAGTATTAATCTTAGTGTTAATTTTTGAAGTTAGATGTTGAAATAAGGTTTTCTAGTGGATCGGTATTAAGAAGAGGAAAGGATTAAGTTTTAATTATGCCTTCAAGGATGATAGATTAAGGTGAAAAGTTAAGGACGATGAACATAATGTAGTAATAGATAGTTTCGAGAATAAATAGAACGATATAAGAATGAATTCTACTATAGAGTTACCGTTGTCACTTAGGGAGAAAACAGCGATGGGAAATACAATGTAGGATCCTTAGATTAAGAGCCGATTACAAGATAGTTTCTAGTTTCAAGTCACGAAATTCCGAGGACGGAATTTTTTTCTAAGTGAGGTAGTGAAGTAACACCGCTTTTCATATACGTTTGTATACAGGTAAAGATTTATTTTTATCTGAGACCTAGGAAATGATTTTGGATAAAAAAAATCATATTTACACTCTACCTTATGGTATAGGGTTATGGTGAAATTTTGGGTTTAAAACTCAAACGGAAACCGGTCTGCGTTTTTACCGACAATATACTTTTATACCGGCAGAAAATCCTAATTTGATTCGAAACTGAAAAATTGTAGATTTTTATATTATGTCCGCGAGGAAGTCTATTTTCCAAATTTTTGCTCAAAAATAAAATAAAATATTTTATTCGGGCCAATTTTGGCAAAAAATGGATGAAAAACCCTAATCGGGTAAAATGACGGAGCTGGAAACGGAACTACAGAGACCCGCCAAGAGATCGGGACAACGAATCATACATGATGACTCATGGAGGATGAGTCACCAAGTCATGATGACAACTTCATAAATATCTAGATATTTAGTTATAAATATCTAGATATTTTTTAGGTAAAAAGACCAAAATGCCCCAAGCTTTCATGTTTTACTTCCTTGTTCCAAAGACATATCTCCTCACCCTCAACCACTCATTTTACATGACTTTAAACCCCCCCACACCTAGACAATTTCGTGCAGCCACGTCCACTCAACCAAACCCATCTCATTTTTCTTTCATTTCATCATCTTCCTCTCAAAAACCGTAATTCGAGCAAACAACGGAACCAGGTGCGTCGAGGATCCGGATGGAACTCCTTATGAGCCAGATACTAGAGGACGAGTTGTGGATCCTTGCCGTAGAGTTTAGGGAGTGTGTCCAGTGTATCTTTGAGACGTTCTATTTTTGTTGTTTATTATGGTTTGTATTAGTATGTACCTACAAGGGATCCTACTGATAGGATACCCTAGACAGTGTTTTGTACCTTGATGGTTAGACATATGTGTGTATGCATAATATAATTAGGGTGTGGTGTGTTAACTTTCCAAAGTTGGATGTGTTGATATTTAAGTTTTAATATTTTCGTATTTTCGGGTTACGTTTAACGTTAAGATCACAAGTAAGTTTAAATAAATAATTAATGGCACAATGGGGCACAACGGGGTATCTCAGAGGACATCTTCCAGCTTTCAGATGGTCCAAGATGATGGTGTTTGTGTTTCTGTCATGCCTAACCCTTCTTTTCTTGAGATAAGCTATGACTTTTCTCTTGGAAAGGAAAAGGGCTTAGTCCGAGAGCTACTTTTGTAGTGGCTCTAGTAGTGTCTTTGTGATGATGCTCAGTAGTGGAATCAAATAGATTTTCCACTAGATCTCGTCAATTGGGTTTGTCCTTCTCATGATGTACGAGAGAGGATTGTCTTTTATATTTTAGTTTGACCAGCTGGGTATGTCTGGGAGTTAGCGTTACCGTTTATGGAGTTGCAACTCCAAGTATCTTATATTTTAGGAGTTGTGTCTCCATTTTTATGTTGGGTCTGTGTATCTTTATGTTTTCGGTTTATGAGTCGGGTTGGGTTTTTATATAAGTGACTTTGAACTTATAACCTTAATTATGATTATGAAATATTTTATTGCACATTTACTTGATTCCAAGTATTTATATTGATATCTTGTGAAAAAGAAAAAATTACTCCATTATATTACGGTGAATTTTAATTAACCTACTTTTTGGCCTTAAAATGTCACGAAAAATGTAGCGCTCGAGAAGGGTGTTACACGCTCCGAGTCAATCAAACGTCATTTCGCCTGGGGTTCTCCTCATTATATTTGCACCACCACCGCCAACCATACCACTAATAAAACCAAGGGGTATTGCGTCTTGGTTGTGATGGCAACCCGCAAAATACCTTTAATCATTTTTTCAAATCTGAATTCATGAATATAGTTTGAACAGGTCTTTGTGTAGATTTACGAATTTTATAAGCAACAGTTTTTTTCCTATGAAAATGGCGAAAATTAAATCTATGATGGTTATGAAAATGGCCACGAAGGCTCCTTAAGATCAGAGAAATTGACTCTAATCTATGATGAAATCCATAGCCTCTGAGAATTAAATGAATCTTAGCGAAGAAATAGAAATAAAAAAAATGATTTTTTTAAAAAATGAAAGAGATTGAAGAGAGCCATTTGAAAATTGAAATGATGAGATCCATAGTCCAATCATAGAAAACAAAATAGATCTGAAACAAAAGAGAAAGGTTTATGCAATTGCAAGAGGTCAGAGGACTGATCCTCCAACTTTGCCATGGAAGATGGAAGACATTGCTATTTTGAGCCTCGATTCAGTGCACTCCTTACTCAATCCAAGGACTGCATACAAGTCATTACCTTTATCTTCTTCATTAGCCATTGTTTCCAACAACTATAAAAATCAAAACTTCCACATTCAACAGCTCTGAAAAACGGCACCAACTAACAAACGTGTCAGACTACACGAAAAACCTCCAATAGAACTGATCAAACACCTCGACGATAGAGGTGAGGGACAAAATGTGTTCGTCTACATCAGTTCTTGGGTTTTCAGACACTAAGTTTGTGTCTTTAAATTAGTTTTTTAAATTTGGGGTCAATTAGAAAATGCAAAAATAGAGTGTATTTAATTGTAAATACAAATTATAATTTCACCACTTGACCAGAAGAAAATTCAAATGTGCCAACTGTAAAATTGATTGGCTCGGCAATTAACATGTGGGTGGTGCACCACTGCACCATTTTGGTGGGTGGTGCACCATAGCCTTAACTCAATATTGATTTACTAACTACTTGCAAAGCTTGAAGTTATTAATGAGTTTTATAGAGGAAATAAAGTGGATGCCATGGGACTTAAAGAGAAGACCATGAAGATAAAAGGAAAGGATCATGAAGATTGACTTGAAGAAGAACCATCGTGAGCAAAGCAAATGAAAGAAGGTCCTTAGATGCTTGTGTAATGAATTTTCTCAAATTAACTCTTAGTTAAGCTCTCAAAAGAATAAGGAAAATCATTTTTAAAAGTAAAAAAAGTTTTCAAAATGAACTTAGAATGAAAAGGTTAATTAAAGGATCAAGACATCTATGTATACATCTGTGTACTTTCAGTTAATTAACTAATTTTTAATGAAAATCTGTGTGTACATCTATGTATAACTGCTATACATCGATTGACACTTGAGTTACTTGATCGTAAAACATTTTTGATAATGTACATCGATTAGTGCATCTGTGTATAATCAATTGAACACAGGAGAATTTACGATGTACATAGCAACATAAATCGATGTACGCATGTTCTGAAAGTAAAAATTTTGTTTAATACATATGTGTCATAATCGATTGACTGGTTACAGATTTTCAAATCAATTCGCTTTGATATCAACTCGATTTGTTAAGCGTGTCCAACATATCTAGATGTTACATGACCACTTTTTCCACATACTTTCACAGAGGTGTTGGACGAGCTTGATTTTGTTTTAGTATGTTGTTGTTGAGTTTTAGAAACTCTAAGGTGTGCATGAGGTTTTTAATATTTTGTGAGATGCTTCATGCTTCTCTTTGTCATAGCCTAAGCCAGACTTATCATGAGGTGACCTAGAGTACCTCAGTATCAAGCTTAACTTTTCTAAACCACCTACAAATTTAGACAGGGTGTCTGTCAGATATATCACATCTTGCTTCAGTTTTGCAACTTCACAAGAGACATCAGGCTCAACTTTCAGTCTGTCAATTAGATTGACATTCTCTGACTCAAGCTTCTTGTTTTCATTTTAAAAAGCTTGCCTTTCCATGCAAACTTTATCATATTCCTTAGTCAACCTTGAAAATTTCTTTTTGAGATGTTTATATTCATGTGACAGAATGGTCGAGTTGTGTAACAACTCATCAAATGCTTCTTGTAAAGTGAATGAGTCAGATTCCATTACCTCAACATCAGTGTATTCACTTTATGAAGAAGTGTTAGCCATGAGGCAGATATTTGCCTCTTCCTCAGCTTCATCTTCTTTTGATGATGATGAGAGATCCATATCCTCCCAAGTAGCCATTAGACCTTTCTTCTTTTTAAAGAAAATCCTTTTGTCCTTTAGTTCTGGACAATCAGCTTTGAAGTGACCGGGCTTTTTGCACTCGAAGCACAAAGGTGGACCGTTTTACTTGGAGTCTGATTTTTCTCTGGGAAACTTTTTGTTGAACTACTTCCTTCTGAAACCACCTTTCTTTCTCCACATATGTTGAATCTTTCTGGAGATGAAAGACAATTCATCCTCATCAGATCCTTCATCACCGGGAAAGTGGTCTGCTTCATCCAAGATTCCTCGCTTTGAGAACTTTGGATGAGCTAGCCTTCTTTGCCTTTACGGCAATAGACTTTTCTTTTCTGGTACTCTCTTGTTCATTGAGTTCAAGCTCATGGACTTTGAGAGATCCAAGAAGTTCTTCTAGAGTGAGAATATTGAGGTTCTTTGCCTCCTAAATAGCCGTTGACTTTAGGTCTCCACTGTTTGTGTAAACTTCTCAAAATTTTCTGACATGATCTCTATTCTCATATGTCTTTCCAAGAGATCTAAGACCGTTGTGATAATTTGGAATCTTCCAAACATTTGATCTATGGTTTCATGTTCAGCCGTTTTGAATAACTCATACTGGTGAACCAACATGCTTATCTTTGACTCCTTGACTTGGGATGACCCTTCATGAGCTAGGGCTAGAGTATCCCATATTTCCTTAGCTGTGTGACAGCTATGGACTTTATCATGCTCAGATCCGGTGATAGCACACATCAGGTAGTGCTTAGCTTTCAGATTGAGTTGATATTGAGTCTTCTGCTCTGGAGCCCATGAGCTCTCGGAATAGCGACTCCAAAGATCACCTTTTGGCTCAAGATATCCAGTTTCGACCAGCTCCTGATATCCACATTTTGTTCCTCAAGAAAAGTCATCATTCTCGTTTTCCAGTAGTCATAATCACTACCATCAAAGAGTGGAGGTCTGTTGATTGCTTGTCCTTCTATATCCATGCTTGTTGGATCGTACTCTCTCAGCACTTGTTAGATGATCAACCCTTTCGAGGCTGGGGTCTGATACCAACTGAAGTTGACACAGGCAAACACAAGAAGGGGGGTTGAATTGTGTTTGTTAACAGTTTTTTGAAAAAGCCTTTTCTGAAAAAAAAAAAATCACAAGCAAACCCTAAATAAACACAAACATGAAATACTTTAAGAAAGGTTAACAAGCTTAAGTTCAACTCCACACAGTTAACAGTTAGTATAAACGAAAACTGTAAAAGTTAGGGATAAAAGATTCACAAGAATGATTTATCCTGGTTCACTCTCTTCCAACCGAGAGCTACGACCAGTCCCTTCTACCTGAAGGTTTTTCTCCACTATTCTCCAAATAGATTACAAGTATTCAATACCTCTTCAGGCAACAAGTATTCTTTCTCTACCAAGCCTCTCCAAGCTCTAACTCTAATAAAGATATTTACAGATTTGATCTATGAACTCACTGTGTGTGAGAACATGAAAGTTTAAGATCAGGAAGAATGCAACTGAAAATATTCAAATAAAATTTGATCAGAGATTTGGCACTTTAAAAATTTCACAGCCTCAAGTCGTTTCTTCTCATGGGGTTGTCTAATATATATAGACACCTTCATCTTTTCTTCAATGGTCTTCAGTAAATATCCATTTAGAGAGAGCATTTAATGTTGAGATCTGTTGAGACTGATAGATTGATATGCTTCTTGGAGAAATGCTCTTGGTTATCAGAGGAATGCTCAAAGTAGTGTTGTCACTTCGTTGTTGTACCGAAGGTTGCTTTCTGACTTTCCTTCTTTGTAGTTGGTTTAACTTTACTGCAATATAAGCGTCAGAGTACAAGGGTTTGTGTTCTCGATGGTACTATGTTTCTAATCTCAAGAAACAAAGAGTAAACAATTGAAGCAACAAGGGAAACAGACATACATTCCTTAGTATTAAATATACAATCATTTGAAATAAATTCACTTATAATAGACGGATTCAATTTCATTGACCTGTGGACGTACAAGTCTTTGGGAGCGCAATTTTAACTATGTAAAGAAACAAGGTCGTCTATTGATGTTTGCGTCTAGTTAACTTCTCGTGTAGATTCAAGTCTTTGGACTTGCTATTTTCCTGAAAGATATTAATTGGCTCGTCTATTACTTATTTTACACATGGGTTTAAACTCTCGTCTAGTGTCTTTTACCTTAGCCAACTTTTAAAACCTCGTCTAGAGATAACCTTATAGTCTTAGAATTTTACCATGTTTTTGAAGGCTCGTCTAGCGATTGAGAACTTAAAACCGATACAGTTTCTTAGTAAAATTAAGAAGCTAAGTATAGGTTTCCTCTTCTAGCAATACTCCAATGAACCTGCAAGGTAGAAAAAAACAAGTTAGATCTTTGACACAACTTTGCCATACAAATTTAATTTTTTTTGTTAATATCAAAACTTAAGAGATTATTTTAGCCAAAACCACTTTCGTTATAACACTTCTACCTTCATCCTTCTCTCTTTCCTACCTTCAACTCTCTCTTTGAAGATGACCAACATAAATGCTGCTCGAGGAAGGCAACAGCATCTCATTGAACCAACAAGGGAGATGCCATATTCATGCCCAATTAATGTGGAACATCTGTTTGATATCAATGATATGGTGAACTGGGGAGCACATGTAACCTAGTACATTCATGCTACTGGATGGGATACCTACTTCACCAACTATCCATCAGTCTTCCCGAAGCTTATTCTTGAGTTCTAGAGAACTGCAAGAATGGAAGGTAAACATGATATAGTGGGATACGTTCTGGATGATAAGAAGGTCAGAGTTTCGAAGATCAACATTGCCACTGCTAATGGGTGCCTCATATTTGGGATACCTATTCGAGGAACTGGGAAAACACTTTCAATGGGAAAGTTGCTACTCAGAATGCTTCGAGACATTCCAGGAGTCCTCTAAATGTCTCATTCAAAGATGTTCTTATGAGGGACAAAGCAAGGGTTCTGAACCATATTCTGAACCAGACAATTATGCACAAGGCTGGTTCAAAGGATTACATTTCATATCTTCACACCTTCCTCCTAACTCACCTCATCAATGGTAACATGATCAACCTTCCTTAAATTTTGTTTAAGAGATTCCGAGAACACTGCATAGATGTGGTGAATGTGAAATACATCATATATGCCACTATTCTTTCAAGAGTATTTGAAGTTCAAGGAGTGTACAGAATGCTTGATGGTCTTCCTCACAACATGCGAGTAGAATTCAAGATTGTTTACTACCCCATATTCTACAAAGCCAATCTCTCCAATATGCAGCTGCCATCTGTGATTGATTTTGAAAGGGAATAGGCTGCTCATGCTCAAGATATAAGACAAGAAGTCTTAAGAGCTAGGAGAAGGAATAGAAATCAGCAGGCTGAGGAACCTGCTATGGATGATGAAGAACTTGCTGGGAATCAAGAAGAAGATGATGGTTTTGCGGTCGATGAAGCCAAGTGGGCTAATGCTAGTCATTCCAATCATCGGTTCTTTGAAGAAGTTTCTCACTACTGGTCAGTCTTTGATAAGTATGAAAAGAAGCCTAACTTGGCTTATGAGATGATGATCAAAGGATTTCATTACACCATCAATGGTGAAGATGTCATCAAAGAAAATGGAGTGGTCAGAAAGTATATTCCAAAAGTTGATGGTCTAGCCATCAGACAAAGATGAAGGGTTCTCAAGGAAGAACGTGTTGTTGCTGTTGCTGCTTTTACACCTCCACCTCCACCTGTTCAGTCATAACAATCACAAGTTGAAACGTCCAGGAAGGGTAAGAGGAAGATTGATGAAGTTGTTGCCCCCAGGGAAGAAGAGGATAATGAGGACTCTATTCCCATGTCCCTGCTGCTGAAAAAGAGTAAGGCCTCTAACACCTCTTCCATGCCCAGCTCTTCTACCTTACCATCTTCTTCTACACCTCCCATCCCTCATTATGAACCTAATCCTAACGCCACCGTTAGTCCAACACCACCACCTCAACCTTCACCTCCTCCTCCACCCTCTATTACACCGTCATCCACACCCTTATGTCCTCCTGGTATGCATTATAAGACCACAGCTACCAGAAAACCATTCACCAACGTCCAGGGAACATCTAACTTAAATTTAGATGTGTCTCACTCTACCTCTGATACACCTTCCTCCCCTACTCAAACTCCAACCTCAACCTTTCCAGATCACACCGCCCAACCCGAAATCTCTCCATCTTATCTACCTCACACTCAGACCACCCAACCACCTCTACACAGCTCACCAACTCACCTTTCAACCACTGAACATAGAGGTTTCAGTGAAGACCTGTCGATCCATACCCCAACACGGGTCCCCTCGACTGTGTAACAATCCCAAGTTTTCAACACCTTCTTCTCTCCTCTCTTCACTGTAACACCCTTCTCAGGGCGCTACATTGTCTGTGACATTTTCGCTATTCCTTTTAACAAATAAGAACTTAGATGATACTTAACATTTATTAACATTTTCCAACCACTAACAGACCTCAAACATATACATCCAGAAAATGGAAAATAAATAGTAAATAATCATACATTCTCTGTAGAAACAACAACAGTGGAAATAACATCTAAGCTAAAAATAACATGAACAATAAAAAAATAAATAACCTTGGAGAAGCAACTCCATAAAACTAGTCCTAAACATCGGGACTCATTATGCAGGCATGTACAAAACGATGACGAGGTGTCATCATTTTACAATAATAACAACCGAGGACGATACATCACCACACAGGGGTTGAGCTCTCACATCTTCCATATATTAATCTCTGAAGATTGTTAAGTCTCAAAGCGTTTGACTCGGTCATGCGTCTTAGTCACACTCCAGAGGCCCTTGTGTGTTTTGATGAACCCAAACATTCAGTAATTGATTTTATATTGAACCATTTGAATATTTTTAACCATATATTTGAGTTGTGTAGACAAAGAACTTTATCTTAGCATATCAATTCAACAAAAGGTTATGAAAGGATCAACAGCATAAATACAAGCGTCGGATTCAAAGCTGTCAAAGTACAATGCGTCTGAAGTCTGATTCACACTGAATTCCATATCAGCGTCTCTCAAACATGTCAACCATGAAGAAGAACAACTAGCAATATGAAAGCAAAGTATTCAACAACTGTCATCTTCACTTTAAGCTAAAGGAAAAAGACTTATCCATTCAATATGTAACATCCCAACAATTAGCTACTAGGTAACTTAATAGGAATTGAATTATTATAATGATTATAATTCAAGTTTAGAAGTGGTTAAAATCTCATAAGTGATTTAAAAGAATTTAAATATATAGTGTTGAGTGTTTTAGGCCCAATTTCACACATGAGACCTCCTATGACCCGATACCAAACTTCAAATGACTATTTCATAGCCAAAATGAACTTTTTAGACTCGACGTCTTCATAATAAATGTATATATGTCTCTTAGCTTTCCATAGACACCAAATTTGTCCAAATTGGATTTTTTTTAGCTCAAGTTATGACCAAATTCGTACACACTAAAATGGGTTCCAGCTCCAAAACCGTTTTTCTAAGTTTTATCCCAGTTTTGATCATATAAACGTCCGTTTTAGATTTTGTGGTCTTCATGAAAGTTGTATATATCTCTTTTATCTTTCCAACGATATAAAATTCATAATTTTTGGATATCTACAGATCTGTATGCTGGGAAAGTGGGTCTGACGTGTTTTTGCACGTTTTGGGCTATTGGGGGACTGTATAAATAGAATATTAACACTCTTAGGGTGCGTTTTGAACCCTAATTACACCTATAAACTCAGAAACGGTTAAGAATAGAAGAAATTCAAGGATTGAGAAGAAAGAGTTGTGGAAGAAGGAGTCTAGGAAGAGGAAGATGAGGAGAACTCTTGACAAACGCTAGGATTCATCGTAGGAAACGCTTGGAGCTACTTGGAGGTCTTCAAGAGGTGAGCAACAATACGATTTTGAACCCTTTCCATGGTATATGTGTTTGTTGTGTTAACAAGGGTTTACCTATGATTTTGGGAGATTTTAATGGAGATGCATGTTGTAAATAACCTAAATTCTAAATTTGGGGGTTTTGTTAAAAAGAGGAATAAATTGATTAATTGATGTTGTAATGTGCTTATTCATGTATGATGTATTGTGATATTCATGATTGTTTGTTATTGGTGGAAATTTATATGTTTAAATTGTGGAAAATATTTTGTTACATACATGAGACATGAGACATGACATCGTCATTGAGGACGCAAAGACTTGAGGAATATATCTTTTAGCTTTTAGTTTGGTTAGTATTATGGGATGGATTATGGGGATCATGTAGACGTCATTATTATTATTATTATTATTATTATTATTATTATTATTATTATTATTATTATTATTTATTTATTTATTTATTTATTTATTTTTTCTCAGATTGTAGTAGACGCTCGGTTTTGAGGCTTTTCAGTTTATTTTGTTGTATTGGATTTTTATCTCTACTTTGATAATTATTTTATTATTATGAGATTATTGTCAGACTCAAATAAATTTGTGAAATATGTATGTTATGTATTTTACCTTTATTAAACAATTTTAAAAGATTTTACTATTTTTATGAACTAATGTAACGAAGGACGTTATATTTATGGTACAGTGGGGCTTTTTCTAAAATCAAAACTTGGGCACATAGGAATGCTGTTGGTTAGTGTCGTAAATGCTGCATGCTGTAACACCTTGTTTTCTTTACTGTTTTAAATAACATAAATGTGGATGAATATATTTGTATATTTATTCGAGTGTTAGAAAATTATTTTGAATAAACGGAGTTGGTCATTTAATTCTACTTAAACGTAGAAAGTTACGATTAAAATTTAGGTTGAAACGACTGGTGAATACCGGCCTGCTATTTCTACTGACAGTATATTTATACTAACCAGGAGACCTAATTTTAACTCGTGAATGAAAAACTTAAGATTTTTATTTTATTTCCCATGATTGTGTATTTTTAGAATTTTTTTCATTAAAAGTGAAATAATTTATCTTTTACGGGTGAAATATGTAATTGGGTAAACGGCGGGTTGAACGGCGGAGTTTCCAAGAGCAGATAAATGAGTTATCTTAGAATTTTGGATGATTCATGATGGTGAGTCACAATGTGAACACATTAAATGTTGCACATGGTCATCATTACAAACTATTAGGAATTTGCAAACTAATCCTTATACTTTTGGAATTTTACAAAATGGTCCCTAGGAGTTATTTGCACCTAAGTACTTGAAGAAGCCACCTCCTTTCCACTTAATCCCTCCCTTGGATGCAGCCCTCTATATATATATATAGACCATCACACTTTATTTTCTTCCTATTACAAGTTTAACACAAAAACAACAAAGTTCATAAGTCTTAGAATCATTGTGTGAAGCAAGTCATTGGACCTTTACTTGTTTTTTGATCTTCAAGAGGTAAATCATCTTCTCCTTTCCTAATCATGTTTATGTTCTTCAATAAGTTTCAAGATTCAAAGCTTTATTCATCTAGGTTTTCCACTTTTAAGTTTCTAGATCTAGAACTTTGAATATTCATAACAAATTCTAGAAAAATCCCATGATGATTACAACATTTGCTATGTTCTTGTAATCATGTGTATTGTCTATATCTAAGAGCATGTGATGATCAAAAAATTCCTTCCTATTTAACTTGAGTTGGCCGAACCTATGGAGAAAGTATCCATGGAGTTTTGTTTTTGTTTTCTTTCATGTATGATCATGTATTCAATATGACATGTATGATACCATGCCTAAATCCATGTGACACGCTGTCGCACACGGGTCAAAAAGCGAGTGGTTTGTAAAAACTGTAGTCAGGGAGCGACAACTCGAGTATCGTCTCACAAGGACTCTCGGATTGTTATTCGCAGAAAAATTAGTTTTGGGGGGTTTTCAGATTTGAAAGATTCAATTAAAAGAAAACAATACAATTGAGAATTAAGTGAATATCAATGATCAAAACGATTAATCCACTGTTCTCGGTTTCCCACTATCATTGATTCATGTAAATTTCAAGCCCTAAGCGGATTCTAATCCCTTTTCGATTGTAGCAACAATTAACAAGCGAAATTGACACTACGAGATATATGTTCCTAATTCCCGAATTAAGCAAACGGGGTGAAGCTCTCGTGAATTAAGCAAACACGATTGAACACACGCGAATTAAGCAAACGCGATTAAGTATAGGAACATAACATCACCAAAATAAATCAACACGTATTCTATACAATCCTGAATTAAGCAAACAGAACATATAGCATAGTGTTGAAAGGGAATAGCAAATAAAATGGGAATTACAGAACCTCAAGTGCGGCAGAAACCGATTACAGTAGACTAATCCAAGGGAGTTAGTTCTCCATCAAAAACGTAATACAACCTAGAAAATTCGTAAACAATGGATAATGAAAAGTCCCCTCTAATCTGCCCAAAACAGCAATTTATAACCTTCAGGATCTGCGCCCGCTCGCGAGGCGAATAGCCTCTCGCGACGTGAATATTAAGAATGGCGCTAGTTTGAATTTGGATTCTCGCGAGGCAAATAGTGGCTCGCGAGGCGAGATAGAAAGGGTCTTCTCATTACGCCCGTGATGAGTATCAGGGCCTGGGCGTGATGGCTTCTGGTCCTCAGGGTCGCGAGGCGAAACATGGTTCGCGAGGTGAGACAGAAATGGTTGCATTCTCTGGCACAGTCAGCCTTCAGGCTCGTGAGGCGAGGTGATGATTCGCGAGGCGAGACAGAAAGGATAACATTCTACTGTTCAGGCTGGTCTTCAGTCTCGCAACATTTCAAGAATTGCATTCTCCACTGTTTCTTCATTCCCTTGACTCTAAGTTAACCTGAAAATATGAAATAGCAGTAAATGCTTTATTTGACTCAAAATCAATGAAAATACCCTAAAACTACTCAAGAGACTCAAAATGTTGCTTTAGGACAATTACATCCAAATTTGGGTGAAAGCGAGATTAAACTCGAATAAAACCATGGTCTTACTAGTTAAAAACTAGTCGAGCCAGAGGCTGATCAAAATACCCCAAAATTAAACTTTGCTTGTACCCAAGCAAACTAAAACTCAAAAAGACTCAAACTTGGCAAGCTTAAAGGATTCAACCAATTTCGCACAAATTTCATGCAATTTCAACAAAACAACTTTTCTTCAATGTTTTCCCCCCTTGCAACAATGTAATCCCCACATTCATTTACTTTAAACAATTGAGAATTCCATCATTCATGCAATCATTAATCTAAGTTGAGGATCCAAGTTACACACAAAAGGGAGATCACCAATTTCAAACAATCGCCTTCCTCACAAGGGTATTTAATGTTTCACTCCTTCGCTCAGTTTTTGTCTAGGCTACCAACTTTTCACTCAATTTCACATTTTAAGAGGACTTCCCATGAATTTGATTTTCATCTCAATCAAGGTTCCCACGCAAACATGCATGCAACATCAAAAGGTCTTTTAAAGGTTGTAATGGGGCCTGGCTAAAGGTGGGATATTCGAAGGTACTAGGCTTAAGTTCCTAGGAAATAAGAGAGCATGAGCATTTTGACACATTGAACTTCCACTCAAATTCCTTTTTCCATTTTTCTTTATGCTTTTGGGTGACTACAACCTTTTTCTTCTAATACCCTTTTTGACATTTTTGCACTTTTCTCTTCTTCTTTTTTTCTTTCTTTTTGCCTTTGGATCCAACCTTTATTCTTTTTTTTTTCTCAATCCCAAACAACACATCATATCCTTCCAGCCACCCCAAACTTAGCTTCTTGCAAACCTTGTCTTGCTAAGGATCCATGCTCTCCTAATCCTAAGATTGGGTTAACATGGTTTTTCATATTTTTGGCTTATAACATAAGGTCATCAAGAAACAATAGGCTTATTAGGCTCAATGTGGCTAACTAGGGGACATACATTAGGAATTGGTTCAATTTAGGTCAAGTAGATAATTCAAAGAAAATTACCTAAATCATTTGATGCAAACACATAGACATGCAAACCATGAAGAGATTCAAGCAAATTTGGGAAAGTGCAGCTCAAAAGTGATTCACACAGTTAAAAACATGTTGGAGGCTCAAATCCTCACCCGGAAAATTTTGCAAATTGTTTGACCGAGATACAATCCCTAGTGTGTGCATCCCTTCACCCCAAACTTATCATAAATCATGCAATCACAACAAAATATCTCAAAGTTTAATTTCCAATTTTTCACATGGGGATCATAAATCAATTTTCAAAATCTAGGGGAAAATCATCAATGGTCAACAAATATCATGCAATCAATCTATGCAAAATTCAATCAAATTCCAGCACGCTTGCCGACATAAGACTCACACACAAACTCTTGATCTTCTCAAATTATTCAAGAGCTAAATTCAAAAACAAATGATGGAAAAGAAAAACACTAACTAACAAGAAAATGAAAATAAACTAAGGAAAAGGGTTAAGAAAACTCATGGAGGGGGTTCCACCGGGATCCCATTGCTTGTAGCATAAGGCCCAAGTGATAGACAAAGGACGGAAGTTTATTCCATGGTCCCATAACTTGCAACCTTGATATGGAAGTGAGTACTTGACAATCATGGTGACCTCGCCAAGTGTGACGGACTTCTCACTCCCTCTTGGGTCAAAGATGACCTCCTTGTTAACAAAGTCCTCCCGATAAAAATGGGATTCAACCTCTTGGACTGTTCATAGTGTCTTCATATTCAAGGATGCAAAATCCAGTCTCTCAGGCAGAGGCTCGAACTCCATCGCTGGTTGTTCCACAGTGGGAGGTGGCAAACAGGTAGAGAGGATCTCTGGTGCTGCTTCAACTTCTGCACGATTTTCACTCACTGCACTAACAAATCCATCACCTGCTATACATGCAGAAATCTCAGCACACACCACACAAAGGTTAGTATTAGTACATTCAGTATATATAGTACAATAGGCAGAATCAGAAAAGGCTTGAATGTCTGGAAATTCAACACAAGGTTCATCAATAACAATGTTCTTGACATTATTATCAAAATCATGTTCAAAAGAAGTATTGTCAAGAACAACTATTTGTGAATCTGTATGTTCTTCAAGGAGATGTTGAGTTTGCAGTGTAGTCGAGGTGGAGGCAATGTGACCAATTTGAGTGGCCAACTTCTGAAAACCAGCTTCTGTCCTATGTTGCCTTTGATCAATTTGAGCGGTCAATTCCTGAAAACCAGCTTCTATCCTCCGTTGAGATTCAAGATTATATTCTGTCATCCGTTGCACCAATTCTTCCAGACTGAGCTGGGCTAGTGTAGGGTTAGACTGATATTGGTACTGGCTTATTGTCATTTGATGCACCAGAGAAGCTATCTCATCCAAGATGCCCTGTCCTCCACCATGTTGGCTAGAATAATCATTCACTCCCAACATGCCAAAATCACAACTAAACTCATAACCTCCAGCAAAGTTAGGATAATATATGCATGGTGGCTCACAATAAACATTAGGCATATAATTTTGCATATAATTATCCATACTAAGGTTCACAACCAGACCTAGTAGCCGTAACTAATTCAGCAATGCAATTTTTTTTTTTATTTTCTGTTAATAACAACAAGAGTCCCTGGCAACTGTGTCAATTTTGACATGATGTCGCACACGGGTCAAAAAGCGAGTGGTTTGTAAAAACTGTAGTCAGGGAGCGACAACTCGAGTATCGTCTCACAAGGACTCTCGGATTGTTATTCGCAGAAAAATTAGTTTTGGGGGGTTTTCAGATTTGAAAGATTTAATTAAAAGAAAACAATACAATTGAGAATTAAGTGAATATCAATGATCAAAACGATTAATCCACTGTTCTCGGTTTCCCTCTATCATTGATTCGTGTAAATTCCAAGCCCTAAGCGGATTCTAATCCATTTTCGATTGTAGCAACAATTAACAAGCGAAATTGACACTAAGAGATATATGTTCCTAATTCCCGAATTAAGCAAACGGGGTGAAGCTTTCGTGAATTAAGCAAACACGATTGAACACGCGAATTAATCAAACTCGATTAAGTATAGGAACATAACATCGCCGAAATAAATCAACACGTATTCTATACAATCCTGAATTAAGCAAACAGAACATATAGCATAGTGTTGAAAGGGAATAGCAAATAAAATGGGAATTACAGAACCTCAAGTGCGGCAGAAACCGATTACAGTAGACTAATCCAAGGGAGTTAGTTCTCCATCAAAAACATAATACAACCTAGAAAGTTCATAAACAGTGGATAATGAAAAGTCCCATCTAATCTGCCCAAAACAGCAATTTATAACCTTCAGGATCTGCGCCCGCTCGCGAGGCGAATAGCCTCTCGCGACGCGAATATTAAGAATGGCGCCAGTTTGAATTTGGATTCTCGTGAGGCGAATAGTGGCTCGCGAGGCGAGACGGAAAGGGTCTTCTCATTACGCCCGTGATGAGTATCAGGGCCTGGGCGTGATGGCTTCTGGTCCTCAGGGTCGCGAGGCGAAACAAGGTTCGCGAGGTGAGACAGAAATGGTTGCATTCTCTGGCATAGTCAGCCTTCAGGCTCGCGAGGCGAGGTGATGATTCGCGAGGCGAGACAGAAAGGATGACATTCTGCTGTTCAGGCTGGTCTTCAGTCTCGTGAGGTGAGTAGCCTCTCGCGGGGCGAACATTTCCAGAATTGAATTCTCCACTGTTTCTTCATTCCCTTGACTCTAAGTTAACCTGAAAATATGAAATACCAGTAAATGCTTTATTTGACTCAAAATCAATGAAAACCATAAAACTACTCAAAAGACTCAAAATGTTGCTTGATGACAATTACATCCAAATTTGGGCGAAAGCGATATTAAACTCGAATAAAACCATGGTCTCACTAGTTAAAAACTAGTCGAGCTAGAGGCTGATCACCATCTTAGCCAATCAAAATGAAATTTCTAACCCTAAGTTCATGTGATGGCCGAATCATAGAGGAAGAGTTTTGATGGAGTTTTGTTCATTGTTTTGATGTATGATCATGTCTTTCAACATACATACATGTACACTTGTTAAATCCTCATTGGTTCATGAAACTACAAACCCTAACCCTAGGATTTACTGATGGCCGACCTTAAGACATGGAGGATTAGGATGATTTTGATTTCCTAATCTTGTTGTTTAGTCTTAATCCATTGTCTTCAGTATGTTAGAAACTTTAATCCATGACTTAGGAGATTTTTGGAATTGGTTAAGCCACTAAACCCTAGTAGGCCGTGACCTATATAGGTTTATTTAGTGATGTTTTAATTGTTTGATTAAGGGATTGATTGGTTGAGTGTTGAAGGTTAACTGTGCTTACGGCGTATAAGGATTTCCGACACCCGGCGAGTTATTATTTTTTCACCGAGGAACTTCGAGAGGTAGGAGGGGTTACCTGATGGGTTATTTGGATGGCCACATATTCTTGTTTGTGGTCTATATATTTTTATTTATGTGTTTGGGGTGTTTTCAGTTTATTTTATTTGGCTATGTGTGTTTATAGCTGTAATTTATTTATCTGCTTTTAATTTATTTAATTATCTGCAGTTATTTATTATATTACTGTGATGCATAATCTGCCTGTAATATATTGATGATGATGATGTTGGATGTTGTTTGTGAAACCTGGTGGTGGTCAGTGCCCAACCGATTAATCAGATAAAAGCATTAATAAGCGGTATAAATTATATTCAATGTTTTTATGGGAAAATGTTGATATATAATATTTATGGAAAATATTATTTGCGAAAAATAATAAGTATTTGAGAAATATTATTATTTTAATGGTTTATTAATAAAAAATTGATTTATGAGTCATAGAGAGAGCGTAACCGTGAAAATATTTTACTACTGCTAGTAGCTATATGATATATTCCACAATATTATAAAATGTTGTTCTATGAAATTTATCTGAGAAAATAAGTTAACCATGATTTTAAACAAATGTTTAAACGGAAAAAGCCGAGTTTTGGCTTTAAATTGGTTTAAAATGATGTAACGACGGCAATTTGGAAAACCGACGACGGCAAGTATTTTAGAGACGGCAATGCGTATTTTTGGTGAACTTCAAATCTCCGTGACCCTCTTTTCTGAAAATGATATTTTCCATAACCGGTGTTTTATGACGGAATTTGCCCATATAATAAGTTTTCCAGAAATCAAGTTTTGAGTTGAACATGATTTTAAAGATTTTAGAACCTAATAGCCGAGACGTCGGGATGTTAAGGTTCTGTGCATTGTGGACTTAATGTCTATCGTATACAAGAGGTATACTGTGCGTTAAAGATGAGTTTAATGATGTTTTCTATCACCACGAACTTAAGACTGATTGCAAGGTCTAAAGGTTTTGTGATTGAGCACTCGGATTGTGAAATCCTGTGTTGTTAATAATGTTTTAAAGATGTTTTGAGTTGAAGATGGTCGAATGTTTTGTGTACTTCGACAAAAGAACATTATTCACAAAGAGAAAAGACGAGAATAAAATGTTTTACATGCATTTAAGCAGACGTGCTTTCGAATTGAGTTGAGCATGGCACCTTAATGGTATACATGTAGTTAATCATGATATCGAGAGGATATTCATGTCATTGTACCTTGTGTGGACAATGAGGACCAATTGTGTTAACGGCCACTGTACCTTGTGTGGACAGTAATGCATGGTCTTGCGAGTGCCTTTATGGAAACTGAGTTTGATCAACTCTGCGTGTTGTTGATATCTCCGGGAGAGTAGGTAAAATGTTAGAGAACGGTTAATGAAGTATATCATGCATATTTTAAAACGACGACGTTTGGGTGTGAATCCCTTTGAGATGCTATGATGTGTGATACCTTACTTGTAAGAGTTTAACTGGTATGGATATATATACGTTTACATATGTTTGTTGTGTCGTGCATGTGGTTCTCGCATTCTGACTCAAATGTCGGTTTCTCACTCTTGCATGTTTTCTTTCCATTCTCTACTCGTGTTATATTTTATCTGCGATTAGATGGATCCAGAGATCCCCTTAGCCCATCAGTGGTTGAGGACGATCATGTTTGATCAGGCCCACTATGATGGCGCATGGAAGATAAATCCCGGGGCTTTGAGCGCCACATACTATGGCCCGTCTATGGAGACAGCCGGCACGGCAGCTGGGGGACCCATTTCGAGACTACATATGGTGGAGACTTGTGAGATATCGTTACCTCCTATATGGAAATACCTACAGTTTTTGAGGGATCATGGATTGCTTGATTATCCGCACCAGCCTGTTGAGCGCGCAGGTGGCACTCATCGACGCAGCAGCACCAGTTGAGGTGGAGCTGGATAAGATAGAGGAAGATCCCGAGGAGCATTTTGAGGAGGAGCTTGAGGTTCACTCACCGACCTTTGGGGATGACCCAATGGGTGAGGTAGTAGATGTATCATCACCGGATACACCTTCAATGAGTGTGGGTGATCATTCTGATTCCCCCCAGTAGTTCTTATTAGCTTTGACCAGCTTAGGTATAGTCGTTTTTAGAGTAGCGAGTCTTTCATCAGTTTTTGATCAGGCTACTGAGAGCCATTTATTTTGATTATGGTTCTAGTTGTGTCGCTACTGTTTATGTATATGTCTTTACCTTTTCTTATTTAGTGTGATGGAGAAAAGCCTATCGTAATGAAGGCTCTTTTGTGATCTCCTATAGTTATAGTTTTATGTTTTGTATAAAACTTATGACGTACATCTCCAATTGGTTGCGTTGTCTTGAGTTGATATTATGAAGAAGGAAAAATTTCAAATTTTATCACAATTTCCGTAAAGGTAAAACATTTAAAGTAACATTTTCCGAAAGTAACCAGCACTTTAGTTTGATTTCCGCATTTTGGGTAATTATGTGACGGCCCCCAGAAAGGGTGTCGCACATGCTATGCTTTGGATATTAAGCCTGGCCTACTCAATCTTTCATTGGTAGTGAGCAGATTCGCAGTAACTAACCGGCTTGGGGAGAACAATGCACTTGTAGCAGTTTCGGGTCATTTGGCCAAGGCTATGCAAGCGTAGACAGAGACTCACTGTCGATTGAGAAAAATAGGGGTGCACTGAATGTTGGAACGGTGACACCTGGGACCCTTAGTACGTGGGGCTATTCGAGTTTATAAGGAACGATCCACCATCATTCTAGAGCAGCTCAGATCCGAAGAAAACAGAAATTCTTCATCTCGTTAAGAAGAAAACATTTTTATATTGTTTGATTCAAGAGTGACACATCCTGCGATATATCCTATATATGTGTGAAAATTTGGAATTATTTATCTTTCGTTCGTCTTTTGATTCACGTGTTTCTACTTCTATGGGGGATAATCTTGTTACTCCATTGCTTTCTTTAAATTGTCTTCTTGTGTATCAAGACATGCCTTTTGTCATCGATTTTCCTCGTTATCTATTTATAAATTGTATACAGTCTTGGTATTGACTTATTTTCATCTAGACTCGTTGCGATAAAGTACTCTGACAGAACTATCTTTATCTCTTCACATCCAATATTTTTTTTTCGATCCTTCGGTTTCGACCCATATTGTATTTGCTGTTTGTTGTGATAAGTGCTTGGTTGAGAGAGCTCAAGGATACATACTTTTATTCACTGCTACTATAGAGGCAGACGATGATGTAGCAGCTATACCTGTGGCGTGCAAGTTTCAATAGGGGGTTGAGTTTAGCATAGATCTAGTGTTATGGAGTAGACTAGTATCTGTAGCACCTTACAGGATGGCACCTTTAGAGTTGAGTGAGTTCAAGAACCAGTTTGAGTGATAATCTTCTAGATTATGTGATTTTTGTGTGTTTATTGAGTGGATTTTTGCTCTCAAATGTGCTAATTGATTGAGTTTTGTCCCTAAGTTTAGGTATTTTAGTTTTTAATAATGTTTTACGTATTTTATTTTAATTTTATATTTTTTAGAGTTAATCTAATAGTGTATTTTCTTGTTTATTTTTGTAGGAAAGAAAAATTATCCAATCAGATTTACATTAATTTGAACTTTGGGCCTATAATTTGATGTTGGCTGAATGGCATGGAGCCCATGAAGAAAACCCAAGTAAATATCATTATTTTGTATTGGATTTGGAAGGGACACTCGTAATATTGGCTGGAAGCTGATCCTGGAGCTTTATGGTGGTCTTTTAGTAGGATTAAAAATGATGAAGCAAGTGGGCTAATAGAAATAAGTGGCCCACGTGAAAGGCAGCTGTGAAAAAAAAAGGAGAGTGGCCTTTTAAGAGAGGCAGCAATAGCGTATTTTGGGGGGGAGGCAGCGTGTGAATAGGTAGAGTAGCCGTACAACAACAAAAAAAAGGAGGGCAGCGGTGCGACATAAAAAATAGATAGAACTATACAGTTTGGAGGGGGAGAAAAGGGAACAATCAAGAGAGTTGAAGCTGACGAGTAGAGACTAATGATGACTACCTTGCCTTCATCTTCTTCCGGAGTTTGTTCTATTTCTATTATGTTTAGCTAATTTTCTTTTGTTAGAGGTAGATGGAACCGCCTAGATAACTTGTATTGATTCTGGACAATTACTTGTTCCGGTTTGTTTAATTTCAAGAGTTTATTCACTGTTTGCATGTTTATCTACTGTATGAATTTGCAATTGGGAAATTTGAGTTCATAATCACTGTTTGTGAGAAAACGATTTGCGCGTGTTACTTAGGAATAATAACACGACCAAATTAACATTTTTTGAGTGGAAATCTTTCTTAATGCTTATGCTATTTATCTAATACTCAAGGAATTGAATTAGTAACTTAGACAGAAAGGTTTATTCACCTAAGGAATTAGGGGATAAATTACAAAACTCAGTTTCTTGAAATTGGATAAACTGTTCAAGTTAATTTCCAGGATTGAATAGGAAGGACAGGCAAGGAAATCGATCCTCTAACAATTTTTTCTTTGATTATTAAAAACCAATTTTCTGTGTTTTATTTTCTCACTTGAAAAATACCAAAAATATTTTCTGTTCTTTGTTAAGTTGTTGTTCTTACTTATTGGCGAAAGCCACTTTCAAACCATTCGGTCGCTCAAACGAAATTGAGTTGGCACGTTAGTAGTTAACGGTTCAATCCCCGAGGGCGATATTTTTATTACTACAAAGCGATTTGGTGCACTTGCCAATTTTGCTAAACAAGTTTTTGATGTCGTTGCCGGGGATTGATTTTACGTTAATATTAGCTGTGCCAAGGAAATCTCGATTTGAGTATTTTATTTTCTATTATTATAATTGCTGCAATTTTATTTGTATTTTATATTATCAGTGTACACTGATTTTCTTTTGAGTTGTGTATACGAGGTACTGTTGACAAGAATTATTTGTTGTTTGATCCTGAAATTGAAAAGACAGCTAAGAGTAACAGGAAGGCAGCCAAGCTTCGCAGGCAACAAGAAAGGGAACAAGCACTTTTACAACAACAGGTGGTTGAAGTTCAAACAGTCATGGCCGAGCAACCTGCTAGGCAGACATTGAGGGATTATTCCAAGCCCAATACTGAAGGTGCCCAGGGTTCTGTTGTGAGACCTATTGTGCAGGCTAACAACTTTGAAATTAAGCCTGCACTCGTTAATTTGATGCACCAGAACTAGTTTGGTGGAGGAGCTCAAGAGGATCCCAATCATCAGCTAGAGAATTTCTTGCAGATATGTGATACAATGAAGTTCAATGGAGCTTCAGATGACGCTATTAGATTGAGGCTTTTTCCTTTCTCATTGAAGGATAAAGCTCGAAGTTGGGTTCAGTCACAACAACAGGGCAGTATCTCAACATGGGATGATTTGGAGTCCAAGTTTGTGCAAAAATATTTTCCAGCATCGAGGTCAGCCAAATTGAGGAGTGAAATTACCTCATTTGTGCAGCTAGAGTCAGAAACTTTGTATGATGCTTGGGAAAGGTTCAAGGAGCTACTCAGAAAATGTCCTCATCATTCTTTGCCCAATTGGTTGTTAGCTCAAACTTTCTATAATGGGATGGATCCGAATGCAAGACAGATGATGGATGCTGCATGTGGAGGAGCTTTTGATTTGAAGAGTCCAGAATAGGCTTTGGAAATACTAGAGACCATGGCAGCCAACAGTACTAATATGCAACATGATAGGCAAAACAGAAAGTCTTGGGGGTGAATGTTATGGATAGTAATCTAATTGAGCAACAAGTTAACAAGGTGATTTCTCAACAACTTGCTACTTTGTTAGGGAATGGCCAAGTCAATGCACTGAATACACCTTCCTTGGTGTGTGATTTTTGTGGTGGAGAGCATCATAATGGTGATTGTGGTACAAATCAACTTGGAGAGCAAGTGAATGCATTGGGGCAACAAATTAACCCCTATTCAAACACTTACAATCCAGGTTGGAGGAACCATCCTAATTTCTCATGGGGTGGACAAGGTCAGAATCAATTCAAGCCATAACAACAACAAGGGAATTCTTCATTCTAAGGTCAATCACAACCTCAAAACATAATGTCATCTTTGGAAAGTGCTTTGGAGAAATTGTATGTTAATACTTCTAATTTTGTGGAGCAATCTTTAAATTTCATGACTGAGACAAGGGCCAACTTCAAGAATCAAGAGGCGCCTATCCGAAATTTGGAAGTACAAATTGGGCAGATTTCTAAACAGTTGTCTGAAAGAGCTTCAAGTACTTTGCCAGGTGATATTGTTCCTAATCCAAAAGAGCAATGCAAAGCAATTCATTTGAGGAGTGGCAAGGTTCTGAACAATGTTGTCCAAGAGGAGTCTTCTAAAGAAAAGGATGCTGAAAAAGTTGTTCATGATAAAAAGCAAGGGGAGGAGGAAGTAGTGGTTGAAGAGAAGAAAGAAGAAGCTGAAAAATCTGAAAATTCACAAGTTGACAAGTCAACACAACCGCTGCCCTTTGTTCCTAAAATTCCTTATCCTCAAAGGTTGAAGAAGAAGAATGAAGACAAGCAATTTTCCAGTTTTTTGGAGGTGTTCAAAAAGCTGCAGATTAATATTCCATTTGCTGAGGCATTCGAACAAATGTCAAGTTATGCTAAGTTCATGAAGGATTTGTTGTCCAAGAAGAGGAAGGTCAACGAAGAGGAAACTGTTATGCTTACAGAGGAGTGTAGTGCTATTATTCAACAAAAATTGCCTCTTAAGTTGAAGGATCCAGGAAGCTTCACCATTCCTTGTGAGATTGGTAATATAGAGGTTGGCAGGGCTCTTTGTGATTTGGGAGCAAGCATCAATTTGATGCCTTTGTCAATTTTTAGAAGACTAGGAATTGGTACAGTGAAGCCTACTATGATGTCTCTTAAGTTGGCAGATCGTCCGGTAAAATATCCTTATGGTATTGTGGAAGATTTCCTTGTTAAGATTGATAAATTCATCTTCCCCACAGATTTTGTAGTGCTGGATATGGAAGAGGATGTGAGAGTTCCTCTTATCCTTGGTAGGCCATTTTTGGCTACGGGTCGTGCTTTAATTGATGTACAGAAAGGTGAACTGATTTTGAGAGTAGATGATGAAAAAGTGGTTTTCTCAATCAAAGAAGCAGTGAAGCATGCTCAAGATTCTGATTGTTGTTTCTCGATTGAAGTTTTGGATTCCTTGGTCCTGGAGGAATTTGAAAAAAGTGTTGTAAAAAGTCCCTTGAAAGCAACTTTGATGAAAGGCAAAGAAATTAAGGAGGTGCATGATGAAGTCAATTATGAGGTGGTGGAATGTATCTATCAATTGGAAGCTTTGGAATCTACCTCTTCTTCAAATAAAAAATTACAAGAATTGGAAAAAGAAGAAGTGGTAGTGGAAAAGGAGCCACCCATGGAGCTGAAACCATTGCCTTCAAATCTGAAATATGTTTTTCTGGATGAGAAAAAGAAGAATCCGATAATTGTGAATGTGGAGTTGTCAAAAAGTGAGGAGAAAAAATTACTCAGAGTATTGAGGGATCACAATTCAGCCATTGGTTGGAACATCGGTGATTTGAAGGGGATAAGTCCTACATTCTGCATGCATAAAATATTTATGGAGGAGGACTTTAAACCAGTGGTTCAACATCAAAGGAGGCTCAATCCAACTATGAAGGAAGTGGTGAGAAAGAAGTGATAAAGTTACTTGATGCAAGTATAATTTATCCCATTTCTGACAGTAAGTGGGTGAGCCCGGTTCAGGTGGTTCCCAAGAAAGGTGGTATGACTGTGGTGATGAATGAAAACAATGAGTTGATTCCTACAAGGCAAGTCACTGGTTGGAGGATGTGTATTGACTACCGGAAGCTTAATCAAGTTACAAGGAAAGATCATTTTCCGCTTCCGTTCATTGACCAGATGATAGAAAGGTTGGTGGGGCACGAGTACTATTGCTTTCTGGATGGGTACTCGGGTTACAATCAAATTGCAGTAGCCCCGGAAGATCAAGAAAAAACAGCCTTTACTTGTCCATTTGGGGTTTTTGCCTATAGGCGTATGCCTCTAGGGTTGTGTAATGCACCCGCCACATTTCAAAGGTGCATGTTCTCAATCTTTTCTGATTTAATTGAAAAATGCATATAAATTTTTATGGTTGATTTTTTTGTGTTTGGATCGTTATTTGATATTTTCCTATCCAACCTTGTTTTGGTTTTAAAAAGATGCCAAGAAACTAACATTGTTCTTAACTAGGAAAAATGTCATTTTATGGTAAGAGAATGTATAGTTCTTGGTCATCAAATTTCTGCAAAAGGAATTGAGGTGGATAGAGCAAAGGTGGAGGTAATTGAGAAGTTACCACCACCAGTTAATTTGAAAGGGATAAGAAGTTTTCTTGGGCATGCTGGTTTTTATAGGAGGTTTATAGAAGATTTTTCTAAAATTGCTAAGCCCTTGACAAACCTTTTGGAAAAAGAGGTAAATTTTGTATTTGATGATGCATGTCTGGATGCTTTTAATAAAATAAAAGAAAAACTAATTTCTGCACCTGTGATGGTTGCTCCTGATTGGAGTTTACCTTTTGAAATTATGTGTGATGCGAGTGACTATGCTGTAGGTGTGGTGTTAGGACAAGGAAAAAATAAAATTCTGTATGTGATTTATTATGCAAGTCGTGTGTTGAATGATGCTCAGAAAAATTATGCCACAACTGAAAAAGAGTTACTTGCTATTGTGTTTGCTTTTGACAAATTTAGATCCTACCTTGTGGGGTCTAAAGTCATTGTTTACACTGATCACTCTGCCTTAAGGTATTTGTTTGCTAAGCAGGATGCTAAGCCACGATTGATTAGGTGGATATTGCTTCTCCAAAAATTTGATTTCGAGATAAGAGACAAGCAAGGAAAGCAAAATGTTGTGGCAGATCATCTCTCTAGACTTGTCCAAATAGAGGGGGCAAGGACATTCCTTCCATTTCGGAGGAGTTTCCTGATGAAAAATTGATGATGGTAAATTTTTTCCCTCGGTTTGCTGATTTTGTAAATTATAAGGCTGCAGGTATTGTCCCTCTTGATTTAAGTTGGGAGCAAAAGAAAAAGTTTGTTCATGATGCTCAATTTTATGAGTGGGATGAACCATTGTTGTTTAAAAGATGTGCTGATGGGATCATTAGGAGATGTGTCCCTGATGATGAATTTGAAAAAATTTTGTGGCACTGTCATGGGTCTGAATATGGTGGGCATTAGAGTGGCAAAAGAACTGTCGCTAAGGTCTTGCAATGTGGCTTTTATTGGCCTACTTTGTTTAAGGATGCCCACAATTTTGTTGAAAAATGTAATAGCTGTCAAAGAGTAGGGAACATTTCTAAGAGGAATGAAATGCCACTAAAATCCATCTTGGAGGTTGAAATTTTTTATGTTTGGGGGATTGACTTTATGGGACCATTCCTATCGCCTTTTTCAAATAAATATATTTTGGTTGTTGTAGACTATGTCTCCAAGTGGGTAGAGGCTGTGGCATTACCAACCAATGATGCCAAGGTTGTGGTTTCTTTCCTTAAGAAACACATTTTTACAAGGTTTGGGGTGCCTAGAGCTGTGATAAGTGGTGGGGGGTCACACTTTTGTAATAAACAATTTGAATCATTGATGAATAAATATGGTGTGAAGCATAGGATAGCTACCCCCTACCATCCACAAACTAGTGGCCGGACAGGTTGAAATTTCAAATAGAGAGCTGAAGAGGATCCTAGAAAAAGTGGTAGGTTCCTCGAGAAAAGATTGGGCTGGAAAATTTGATGATGTGCTTTGGGCATATAGGACAGCTTTCAAAAATCCAATTGGAATGTCCCCATATCAGTTAGTGTATGATAAATCATGCCATCTTCCAGTTGAGTTGGAACACAAAGCATATTGGGCAGTGAAGCTTCTTAATTTTAACTTGAAAGTTGCGGGTGAGAAAAGGTTGTTGCAGTTAGATGAGTTGGAAGAGTTTAGGGTGCAAGCCTATGTGAGTTCTAAAATTTTAAAAGAAAGAACCAAGAGATGGCATGATAAAAAAAAATAATTGTGAAAGAATTTGAACCGGGACAACAAGTGTTATTGTATAATTCTAGACTAAGACTTTTCCCTGGAAAGTTAAAGTCTAGATGGTCATGTCCTTTTATTGTTAAGGAAGTGAGTCCCTATGGTGCAATTGAGATTGCAGAGCCAAATTCTGGAAGAAGTTTTAAGGTAAATGGCCAAAGGTTGAAATTGTACTTTAGGGGTGATTTGAATAAGAACAGGGTTAATATTACCCTTCACTCGCCTTCTAAGGAGGGTGAGCAATCTCACTAGGTCCTATAACAAGAATTTTTCATGGGAGACTTCCCAAGTGGTAGTTTAGTTTTTCTTTTCCTTGTTAATTTTTTATTTTAGTCTTTTTTCTATTCACAAAAAAAAAAACAAAAAAAGGAAAAAAAATAGAAAATTTTGAAAAAATTGATTCAGATATATTTAGTTGTTTTTTCTTTTATGACTTGCCTATCTTGTGCTCATGTTTTCTCTGTTTTGAGATATATATTTAGTTGTGCTTCATGGTATCTCATGACAAAAAGAAAGGATAGGAGGCACTAATGATGGTGGTCTCAAGTTTGGACCAAATTTTGGAAGCGCGAGATAGGGGAGTTTTCTTTTCTTTTGCTTTATTTTGTTTTTATTTTTTTTCTGTTTATATGCTGCTTTATTTTTTAGTGTTTTTTTTTGTTTGCAAGTTAAGGTCATTACCATTCTTTGAAAAAAAAATAATAAGCATGCTTGTGTGGAACCCCATTCTTGGCAATTTCATTGTATTGTGCGCCCACCATGTTTGTTTTCCTTTGAGATGAAGATGATACTTGTGGTTTAGTTTTTCATTTGAGTTTGTTATTGACTAGATTTCATAACTTTGGTGCATTGTGTTAAACCTTGTTGATTAAAGTTCATGGCTATAAAATTTTGGTGAGAATTAATTGGTTTGCTTAACTTTATCCTTGTGAGTCATTTGAGCCTATAATTGTAAATTCTTTCTTGTGAGTGCACCATTGAAATTCATGCTCTTGAGTTTGCTTGGTTCTTGTTTTAAGTTCATGATTCACATGCATGTTATAAAAATGATTTGGTCCGTTTTTCATGTAGCTACTTTGACCAAATAACCAACCGTGAATTTTTCCCTTTGCTTAGCCCATTTGAGCTTTATATGTAAATCTTTGTTTGTTTTTACCTATGAGCCTTGACTTTGAAAACAATGTTTCTACCCAACCTTGGAGAGCATTGCAATTTTGTGTGTGGGTTTGACATAAGTATGGGGGAGAATATTGTGCTTATATGTTGGTGAAAGGAAGGAATGGTTACCAAAAAAAAAAGAGAAAAAGAAAAAAGAAGACAAAAAATAAATGCAAAAAAAATGAAAAATGGTATAAAATACTTGAGAAAAACAAAGTGGTGCTTTGAAAGAAAAGAATGTGAAGGAAGTCAAAAAGAAAGAGGTGGGAAAAGGGTTGTATGCAAAGCATGGTTCTTTAAAATAATTGTTGCTCTCCTATTTCTTTTGGTGCGTTTATCGTTTCTTATCCTTCCCATTTACCTTGGCCACATTACATCCTAAATAAAGTCCATTTGATTTATGCATGCTGTGAATTGTGAATAAATGATTAAGATGAAAATCAAACTTGAAGTTGCATGGTTTTGATATGTGAAATTGAGTGATACACTTACCTACATAAATTTGAGTGATTGAGTGAAATCGCACTTCCCGTGAGTAGTTGGGTGTCCATTAGTTCTTCCTTAATTGAATTAGCCATGTTCGTTAATTTTTCAAGTGTGGAAATATTGGAGCACCATTGTTATGATTTCTTCTTTGGAATATTCTTGGATGTGAATTTGTTATAAGGTGATTCTTTTGTTTTAGGATTTCTTACATGGTTGGGTGGTGCATTGCTTTGTTATTGTTAGGGTGTCCCTTGAGTCGATGTTTGTTTGGTCTGTTGTCCTTAGTGTTTTGGGTGTTAGTTTGGGTTACTTTTGCTTGGGGACAAGTAAAGTCTTAGGTTTGGGGGAGTGATAATCTTCTAGATTATGTGATCTTTGTGTGTTTATTGGATGAATTTTTGCTCTCAAATGTGCTAATTGATTGAGTTTTGTCCCTAAGTTTAGATATTTTAGTTTTTAATAATGTTTTACGTATTTTATTTTAATTTATATTTTTTAGAGTTAATCTAATAGTGTTTTTACTTGTTTATTTTTGTAGGAAAGAAAAATTATCCAATCAAATTTACATTAATTTGAACTTTGGGCCTATAATTTGATGTTGGCTGAATGGCATGAGCCATGAAGAAAACCGAAGTAAATATCATTATTTTGTATTGGATTTGGAAGGGACACTCGTAACATTGGCTGGAAGCTGATCCTGGAGCTTTGTGGTGGTCTTTTAGTAGAATTAAAAATGATGAAGCAAGTGGGCTAATAGAAATAAGTGGCCCACGTGAAAGGCAGCTGTGAAAAAAAAGAGAGTGGCCTTTTAAGAGAGGCAGCAACAACGTATTTTGGGGGGGGGAGGCAGCATGTGAATAGGTAGAGTAGCCGCACAACAACGAAAAAAAAGGAGGGCAGCGCCGCAACATAACTATACAGTTTTGAGGGGAAGAAAAGGGAGCAATCAAGAGAGTTGAAGCTGACGAGTAGAGACTCATGATGACTACCTTGCCTTCATCTTCTTCTAGAGTTTGTTCTATTTCTATTATGTTTAGCTAATTTTCTTTTGTTAGAGGTAGATGGAACCGCCTAGATAACTTCTTTTGATTATGGACAATTACTTGTTCTGGTTTGTTTAATTTCAAGAGTTTATTCACTGTTTGCATGTTTATCTACTGTATGAATTTGCAATTGGAAAATTCGAGTTCATAATCGTTGTTTGTGAATAAATGATTTGCACGTGTTACTTAGGAATAATAACACGACCAAATTAACATTTTTTGAGTGGAAATCTTTCTTAATGCTTCTGCTATTTATCTAATACTCAAGGAATTGAATTAGTAACTTAGACAGAAAGGTTTATTCACCTAAGGAATTAGGGGATAAATTACAAAACTCAGTTTCTTGAAATTGGATAAACTGCTCAAGTTAATTTCCAGGATTGAATAGGTAGGACAGGCAAGGAAATCAATCCTCTAACAACTTCTTCTTTGATTATTAAAAACCAATTTTCTGTGTTTTCTTTTCTCACTTGAAAAATACCAAAAATATTTTCTGTTCTTTGTTAAGTTGTTGTTCTTACTTATTGGTGAAAGCCACTTTTAAATCATTCGGTCGCTTAAACGAAATTGAGTTGGCACGTTAGTAGTTAACGGTTCAATCCCTGAGGACGATATTTTTATTACTACAAGGCGATTTGGTGCACTTGCCAATTTTGCTCAACAGAGGAGTTTCTTAGGATTGACAGGTTACTATAAAAAGCTCATCAAGCGGCTATATAGACTAGCCTTACTTCTTACCAAGTTGGCTAGGAAAGAAATCTTCTGAGTGGGATGAGGAGTGTTAAGAGAATTTCCAAGAGCTTAAGAAAAGATTGATGTCAGCACCTGTCTTGACCTTTGAAAATATGTGTTACCATAATTATCAATAATGAATAATTAATTGAAATTATTGTGCATGATTGGAGAATTGATAATGACTTGGCCAACTAATTCTTGATATATGAAAGTGAAAATGAATATCATGATGTATTGCTGCATATATATATATATATATAAGTTCTTAGCTTGATGAATTGTTTACTTGATCCTTCCATGTGTGATTAACTAGTTTAAAAAAAAATTAACTTGTTTTCTCTAAGGATATTTGAGGAGAAATCTATTACAGTTATGCCGCTTGAAATATGAAAAAAAAAAAAAAAACCTCATTTTTCTCTCTTAATAAAACTGTCATTGCTATGATAGGATGAGATGTTAATGTTTGACTCATAAAAGTTGTTTTGCTGCTTTTAGGTTACCATTTTGCAACTGTAATGCTATAAAAAAAAATTACACAACATAATGAATGGCAAGAACTTATTTTACAACTTGATGTGTCATAGTATATCAATGTCATTTTCTCATAATTTATTATCTAGATTTTTATCTCGCATATCATTAAGCATGTTGTTTTGTGACTCTAATGTAAGATGTTATAATTTAAAAGTGATTGATTTAAGAAGAACTCTTGTAGATATTCTAGAGTTACCTTTGGGATTAAATTTTGATATTTATTTTGTGGCAGGCTAGAAACACCATTATTCCTTTGACCCTAAATTATTTATATGATGAATGAAACTCTTAATAGACTAAGTACTTGGTGTGTGGTTTGGAAAAAAAAATTTATATGAAAATAGAGAAGTTATTATGAAATGTATCTTTAATTCTAATAGTAACAATAAAAAAATATATGTATGAACATAAGAGGAAAAAAAAACTAAGTAACAAGTGAATTGATTGTTTGTTTGCAGTAGTACATAGTATAGATGACCACAATAAATTTTTTCTACCATTAAGTTATGTTTTGCTTACATGATTGAAATTAATTTCGTAAGGATAGCGATTAAGAATGAACCTTTTGTTTTCCTATGGCTATGTTTCCTAATATTCATCTTTAACTTTGACATAGTCTCCTTTCTAATTGAAAGTTGATTATAAAGATAAGGAAAAATCAGAGTAAAAATGTGTATTTCGAATTGTTGTGCTTATATGTAATGTCGTGTGACTTTTTTTTATATTCTTTCCTATTTTATTTTAAAATTACTTGATTTTATGAACATGCCTAAAAATAAAATAAAATTTGAGTACACAATTATAATATATGTATATATAAGAGTTAGCTTGATTTCCTTTTGAATTTAACGTTAATGAGTTAATGTACATCTTTATTGGTTATATTTGATTTGGAGCCTATGTGTTGAATTTGTCTCGATAGAATCATAAACCCCTCTCGCGATATTAATAACATGCTTATTGTATTTGTTCGATTTGAATTGTTATTTGATTATGTGAGTTAAATTAGGAATTGGAACTATGTTTCTATGCATATGTTCAAACAGTAAAAGCTTAGGAAAGTAGGATTGCCATATTATGTTGTGAATTATGAGGGCTTATTATAAATGATTATCGATGTATGTTTGAATATGCGAATTACAAAGGTGCATCATATTTCTACACTCCAATTTTTACTCTAGGATTTTAATCATAGGTGAGTGCGATGTGATTGACACTTGCCTGAATGTTGTTATATTTGTGATTAAATAAATTATGGTCTTAAAGCCCTTTTAATGAAAATTGTGATTCTTATCTTTAGTTCAAAAAAAAAAAAAAAGAGGTTTCTTGTTTGAATATATCAACTCTCATCTTGTTTTGTGTTCTTTGTTTCAACATAGAAGTGCATGTGCTAAAGGTATGGTAGGATGAATATTTATTAAGTTATCGTTGAATTATTGTTATGTACATGTTTAGTTAAATATAGTTACAAATTTCAATGACGAAATTTCTTGAAGGAGGGGAGAAATGTAACATCCCAACAATTAGCTACTAGGTAACTTAATAGGAATTGAATTATTATAATGATTATAATTCAAGTTTAGAAGTGGTTAAAATCTCATAAGTGATTTAAAAGAATTTAAATAGATAGTTTTGAGTATTTTAGGCCCAATTTGACACAAGAGACCTCCTATGACCCGATACCAAACTTCAGATGACTATTTCATAGCCAAAATGAACTGTTTTAGACTCGATGTCTTCATAATAAATGTAGACATGTCTCTTATCTTTCCGTAGACACCAAATTCGTCCAAATTGGATTTTTTTAGCTCAAGTTATGAACAAATTCGTACACATTATTCGGGTTCCTGCTCCAGAACCGTTTTTTAAACTTCTATCCCAGCTTTGATCATTTACACATCCGTTTCAAATTTTATACTCTTCATGAAAGTTGTAGATATTTCTTTTATCTTTCCAACTATATAAAATTCATATTTTTTGGATATCTACAACTCAAGATATATGCGAAATACAGAGCTGTATTCCGGGTAAGTGGGTCTGACGCGTTTTTACACGTTTTGGGTTATTGGGGGCTCTATAAATAGAATATTAACACTCTTAGGGTGCGCTTTGAACCCTAATTACACCTATAAACTCAAAAACGGCTAATAAGAGAATAAATTTAAGGATTGAGAAGAAAGAGTTGTGGAAGAGGGAGTCTAGGAAGAGGAAGATGAGGAGAACTCTTGGCAAATATCTGTTTGTTGTGTTAACAAGGGTTTACCTATGATTTTGGGAGATTTTAATGGAGATGCATGTTGTAAATAACCTAAATTCTAAAATTGGAGGTTTTGTTAAAAAGATAATAAATTGATTAATTGATGTTGTAATGTGCTTATTCATGTATGATGTATTGTGATATTCATGATTGTTTGTTATTTGTGGAAATTTATATGTTTATATTGTGGAAAATATTTTGTTACACACATGAGATATGACATATGTGAATTATAATATGTTGTATGCTGTTTGCCGCAATACCACCTATGATAGGGGTATCGAAAAGTAATGATGCCGTAATAGGGTATCGAAAGTAACATCACCATATAATTGGGATGTCAAAAAAGAGCAATAACCGCCTATAAAGGGGTATCGAAAATAACACTGTCACATGTTGGGGTGTCAAAAAGTGAGAAATACCGCCATGTGCACATGGGATGTATCGAAATAGAAATGTCCCCGACAAGAGGGTGACATCGAAACACTCCTCATGAGTAGGGGTATGGCATGCCGACAAGAGATCAATTTAAGGTTGAGGTCTCTGAGCCACTTGGATTATTTTCGAGATTATTTGGTATGTGGATTGTGATGCATTGAAGTGATTTGTCCTTATGCTATATGTTTTTGAGTTGTTGATATTACTATTGTTATTAAGTGTATTTAAATATATATTATTTTTCACAAATTAGTGGATACCATGGACAGTTTTTCCAGTTACCGCACCGACTGAGAACAACACTAATTTTGAAACATTTTATAACTGTATTGTTGTTCACTAGGATTTTATATCTCATTAAAAAGTGTTGTTTTCAGAGCCCGTGGACATCGTCGTTGAGGATGCATAGACTTGAGGAATATATCTTTTAGCTTTTAGTCTGGTTAGTATTGTGGGATGGATTATGGGGACCATGTAGACGTCGTTATTATTATTATTATTTCTTGGATTGTAGTAGACGCCCGGTTTTGAGGCTTTTCAATTTATTTCGTTGTATTAGATTTTTATCTCTACTTTGATAATTATTTTATTATTATGAGATTATTTTCAGACTCAAATAAATTTGCGAAATTTATATGTTATGGATTTTACCTTTATTAAACAATTTTAAAGGATTTTACTATTTTTATGAATGAGTTATTAATGTAACGAAGGGCGTTACACAATAGAATAAAGGAAGAAAGACAACATCAAACAATACTCTGTTAGAAGACTGTCTGTGCTTACTGAAGACAAAGAAGCCTGAAGAAGTTCACAGTCAAATCCATGATCAACTATTCGAAGAATACAAACACTATCTTTTGAAGGAGTTGAAAGAAGAAGGATCAAGATCACAGACTAGAACATGATCAAGAAGTCATTCTTCAAGAAGCATCTATCTCTCTCAATATGCGTCTGAGCTTCTGACAAAGTCAAAATCACTCTTGTCATAATAACTTGATAGATTCAAAAGATATTCAAACATCCACAACCTTAGAAAGTGTGGAGCGGCAAAGCATCTTTTGTGTCATTGAAGAACACGCCAAGGAGAAAAGCCCTCTATGAAGAAATCACTTAATCTCTTATTCAAAAGTAAATGTATTTTTAAATGTAGTTAATTAAACTTGAAAGAAGTTTATTAATATATTTCTTATCCTCAATCGAGATCAGAGAAAGGAGAAAAAATAAATGGGCAAGACTACAAAAAAGCATTCCTTATGTAAGTAAGAGAAAAGCTACTTTATCTGAGCTTTTCTAAGTGTTGCACAAATAAGGAAAGAACGCTGCCCAAAGCTAGAAAAGCATGACTGCCATACTCTGTTATCCACTAGGAATCTCCAACGTTCTTCAAAGCATTTATTATCAAGTTAGAACGGCTATTTTCTGAAGAACAAAGCTGAAGACCTTCGATTGCATCTCAAGGGATCTCTATGATCAAGTATAAATAGAAGAAGTCGAAGATATGAAGAAAGAAGTGATAGAGTGATAAGCAACTAAGAGAAAGCCAATATACTCATTAGTGAAAAGCTATATTACTCAAGAACAGTATTCATCTTTGAAATCAATAGGTGAAAGCAACGGTCACTCATATATCTTCTTCTCACTCCGAGAAACATTTGAAGAAGAACTCATCTACAACACACCAAGTTCATATTCACTCTCTGTAGTGTCAAGATTGGTTGAATTGCTTTGTAACCTTGAAGCTGTGCTTCAAAACACTCTCAAAACTCTGAGCCTGAAGAGGCTTGTTTCAAGAATACTTGTTGAGCCTGAAGATGTTAGGTGTGCAAACAATACTTGTGGTTGAGCTTGGAGAGGCTAGGTGTGCAAATAATACCCGTCTGTAACCTTGATCAGTTATAGTGATAAAACTTGGTGAAACCAAGGACTAGATGTAGCCCAAAGTTTGTGGGTGAACCAGGATAAATCTCTGAGTATACTCTCTCCCTAACCTTTACTTTATTATTCAGTTTGTTTAACTGTTTTAGTAACTAACTTGGGTGTGTTAAATAGTTGTTGATCAGTTTGTTGAGAAAGGCGTCTATTCTTAAGCGTCTCTCGATTAATGATTTTGTTTTGTACTTCTAAAACTCTAATTTTTTAAAACACTATTCAACCCCCTTCTAATGTTGTTTTGTGCCATTTCAGTTGGTATCAAACTCAGCCTCTGGGTTGAGCACCTCACAGTGTAGAGGAAAAGATTCTGAAGAATGGCAAGTGAAGCATGCTCAAGCAACAATATGTATAATCAGGGTACATACCTCAGCAAACCACCCATGTTCAATGGAAATGATTACAAGTACTGGAAATATAAGATGAAAATGTTCATTGAGTCAACCGACTTAGATCTATGGGAAATCATATCTCAAGGACCATACAATCCAACTGATGGAAGTGGAAATGCCATTCCAAGAAGCAGATGGACATCAGATCACAAAAATATGGTTCAGCTTAATGGCAAAGCAAAATATCTTCTTGTATGTTCTCTTAGCAGGTCTGAATACGACAAAATCAATAGTTGTGAAACAGCCAAAGACATTTGGAACAAACTTGAAGAACTATATGATGAAGATGCTTTTCTCAAAGATACATCTCTTGTATAAAATAAAAAAGAAGGCACAACATAGTACACATGGAGACACACAAATCAAAAAGGAAATTGTAGCCAAAAGCATGTCAGCCCTGCTGTACCTAAAAGAAGATGTGTGTGTCTCCATTATAAAGAGAAAGGACACCTATGCACAGTGACAGCTTGCATCAAAATGTGTCTAACAAAAAATAAATGTGTCTAAACGGATATATTTATTACCCTTTGAAAGAAGATGAAGAGCCTATATAAAGAGTGAAGAGCAAGGATTTGAAGTTGAAGAATATTATTCATTTACTCTCTATCATCCAAAGTTCACAATTCTCAAAAGGTTGTAACTTTCATATTCTTTCTTTGTAAAGCTTTCACAGCTTCTAGAGCTTATTCTTGTAATATCCTCACAAATAGTGAGTTAGCTAAAAGATCAAAAACACTCCTTCAAATCTAGGATTTGTTTGAGCCTGAAGAGGCTTGTCTGTAAAAGAATACTTGGTGCTTGGAGAGGTGTAGAAAACTTGGAGTTGTATTAGTCAGGAGTGACTAGGAAACAACTTGTAACTATGCCAAGTGATTTAGTGGATAAACCTTCAAATCGAAGGGACTGGGCATAGCTCTTTGTTGGATAAGAGTGAATTCAGGATACATCTTTGTGTGAATATCTCTATCGCTTATCTTTGTCAAGTTTGTTGATTTATTAACTTGGGGTTTAGTGATTTAAGATTCTTAATCTTTTAGAAAACTTGTTTTCTATGTGCTTTACCTTTATTTCTTATGAAAATAGTTTTGGAAAAGGTTTTTCAAAAAGATTAAGAATCACAATTCAACCCTCCTTCTTGTGTTTCCCTGTTTGTACTTTCAAAATCATGCTCGTTGAAACACCATGTAGCTTGACAATCTCTCCGATGTACAAAGATGTCAACTTTTCCATAGAATATCTTACGTTGATGGCCAAGAAGTGGGCTGACTTTGTAAGTCGATCAACTATTACCCATACAGACTCGTATCCTTTTCTGAGTTCATGGTAAGCTTGTTGCAAAATCCTTTGAGATCCCATCCCATTTTCATTATGGAATGTGCAACAGTTGTAGCATCCCGGCTGGTTGCTAATGTTCCACCTTTGCCTTTTGCAAACTAAGTCGGATGCCACATACTCATTCACATCTTTCTTCATCCCATGCCACCAATACAATCGCTTTGAGCTCTAGGGTGCATTTGATTTGCAAAAAACTAAGGGACTGGACAGTACAAAAATTTTTGTTCTGTTTGATTTGAAAAGTGGTCATGGGACATGACAAAAAGGAGAGTAAGGGACATGACAAAAACCCAAAATTTTGTCCCTCACCAAACCTTGGGACAACTTTTTGTCCCATAGACATACTAGCCACAAAGACAAAATTATCCTCACATCTCTCAATCTATCTCTTTCTCTCATATATATTACCAAATGTTACTATATATACAATTTATAATATTATAATATGTTATAATATATATTATATAAATAATATTATATATTATATTTACATTTTATAATATATAATATAATAATTTATAATGTTAATTTTTATGTGCATAATTTAATTTATAATGTTGTATCACACTATAATATATATTATATAAACTAATTTTATCTATATTATCACAAAGGGTATTACAGTAAATTTAACATTATTTTGTTTGTCATGTACTCAATGCGAATCAAACCTACCTCTACCTCTACCTCTAGTGGGTCATGATTTTTCTCCTCTGTTTATTGATGACCATCTCCTTTTCTTCAAACACTTCATCAGAATGCCACTCAAGAAACTGACATGAACTTTCCTTCTACCCTTTTTGCAATAAAAGAAATGAGAATCACAAAATGATCATCCATTCAGCAACCAAAATTTTACAGTTACTCACTACATTATTCTTGAAGCCCCAAAATTTCCTCCCAAAGTTGGCACTTGTCCCTGCAGTGTGAACGATGGCCTTCTCCCTACAAAACATATTGGGGCATTTCAAGGGAGATTGACTCTTTCTCTTATCTTTCTCTCTTCTCTAATTCCCTCTTCGCTGTTTCTGTCATAACAAGGTAGAAGTAGAACGGCCACATCATTTTTTACTAACCAAACAAGGAGCTTGACTCTTTCTCTTCTCCTTCTCTTTTCTCTAATTCCCTCCTCGCTGTTTCTGTCATAACAAGGTAGAAGTAGAACGGCGACACCCACATCAGTTTAGTCCGTAACTCCAATTCTCGTTCTTTCATTTCCATCATCAATCCTTTAGCTTCATTGAAAACCCTAGCTTTCGGAAATGGAAGATGACGAAAGAAGAATCCTCGAGAGGGAGAGGTACCAGATCGAGCAGATTCTCCAGCTCGATCTCGAGGAGTTGCAGGTCGAAGAGGTCGATGATCTCCTTGATTCTTCAGACGACGACCGTCATCCTACGTAATTTTCCATCTTCCTCTTCATAACTATCATTGTCTTGTTCTTCCGGTTTTCAATTTGATGTCCCTATACTACACCTGAATGCTATAATGCGTTATATAATTCGTTTGTGTCTTTTTTTTTTTCATTTTTATTGAAATATGAAAAATTGGAGTGTTCTAGAATTTGATGGAGTATAAGCCAAATTGTCTGGTTTTTGTTATGTAAAAACTGCAATGCAACATATAAAATCGTCCTATTATGCCAATTTGAGTTTTTAATTTTGTTGTGTAGTACTGACATTCTTCTGTTAATGCTGTTTGGAATATGCTAGTCGTGGCTCTCATGGCGTGGCCTTCACCTGTGAACTCACTTTCAATACCTGTATAGCATCCTTGCATACATATCTGGGTGGTAGGCACTTGTCTGTTGGAGTTATTTTATATGCCCTTTTTTTACAGTACATTGGTTTCCAACCGGTTTGTTTTATGTAATGCAATCTTACTTGCGTGTCACAGAGGTTGAAGACACACACCACAGGACAGCTTTCTTGGATGGTGGTGCTGTATTGAACCTTCCGCTTTTCTGTCTTGAAGGTAGGTGTCTTTTTTCATTTCGCTGTGTTTATCTCTATTGGAGGTACTTATTACATCTTTAAAGTTTCTATTTTCTTTGCCCCTGGCCTCTTTGTTTTAATTAAGTTCTTATCAGAAAAGCTGAACATTGTAACTGATAAAACAAAGAATAAATTGGAAATCAAGAGCCTGAGAAATACTGATCTCATTGATTCAAGTGTGAATGAGTACATCATCCTTTATTTATTGTAGAGTAGAGAAAGGGGAATAAAAGGGAATAAAACATGTGCAGTTAGTTGGAGTGATGCATTGTGTGACTTGGTGCATTTGCTGTGACCTCCTTGCTAACCAGCTCGGGCCCACTGATGGGTGGTGTGAATTTTGCTGAGTCAGCTGTTAGTTCTTAATTTCCACTAAGTTGTTTTAGGTATCTGGATGGGATTTGAGGTGATCTGACCCTTTTCATTCCACAGAACTGTCTTGGGGTGCTTTTGCCCATTTTCTTTTTGGTCTGTATGCTATTAAATTATTGTTGAATACATTATTGGAAGTGGTCAAATTATAGCTTCTAACATAAAAAGTGGTGGAAATTGTCATTTGATTCATTTCATAAGATTTATCTTCTTATCTTCCCCATTTCCTTTCTGCAAGTTTTAACTTAAAGGAACACTGTAGACTAATCCTTGCACTATTCAGGAGTTGTACACTTTCCTGGGGCTACTCTTCCCCTGAGAGTTATTGAACCCAATTTGGTAGCCGCTGTTGAGAGAGTATTGAACCAAGTTGACGTTCCATACACCATTGGTGTGGTACGTGAACTCCTTATGACGACTGCTTGTGATTTAATCATGCTTTGGATTCGCTTTTAGTTTTTCTTATAAAATATGAATATGATATGCATGAGCATGGTCCTTCCAGATTCGAGTTCACAGTGATACCCCAAACCATAGAATGAAAACAGCAAGCGTTGGAACGACTGCAGAGGTATTTCCTTTTAACTGATGTGCTATTTGTAACAAATTCGTACTGAATTATTTGCACTGGTACATGTTTGTGCCCACATATAACCTGTAAAATATAAATCCAGTTCTATCTTTTGGATCATGGAATAATGAATAGCAGCCTCCCTGAAGCAGGGGTAATTCCTTAAGAGACATGACAAAGTGGTAAGCAATCTGATGGAGAATAAAGAAGCCTTCTTTATGTGTCAATTAAGAGTTTTAGTAGTCGAGTTAAATCTGTATTATTTAAGATTATTAGATATTTTAGCTACTAAGAAGTCACTGTTCTATGCATTGGATAAGTCAATTGAGTCTAGAAACATTCAGTCTCATCTCGTGATTAGGTGTCTAAGTGTTAGAGATAGTCGAGTTTATTGTAATTGGGCTTAAGGCCCAGCTGTTAAACAGCTGTACACAGCTGCACTTTTCTGTTACTTTCAGTTAGATACAGTTAGCAATTCTAACTGTCTTGCGATCACTATATAAGGTGATAGCTTTCTGTAACTCACAGGAATTAATAACATGAGTTTCTCTTCTTTATTCCCTCTGTTTCTAGAACTATAATATGGTATCTAGAGCTTCTAGATCCTAAAGCCATGGCTTCCATTAATCCTTTCTCAAACCTTAGTACACCACAGTTCACACCTTCCCATCCAATTTCGTTGAAGCTTGATGATGACAATTTTCAGCAATGGAAGCAGCAGATTGAAGGAGTTGTTCGTGGCCACAAACTCCAGAAATACATCACAGATCAGCGAATTCCACCAAAATTCCTCACTGATGCGGATCAAGAAAACGATGAAGTGAATCCAGCATATAGTGATTGGGAGCAACAAGATGCATTGATCTCAACCTGGCTCCTTGCTTCGATCTCAGATTCGTTACTCACCAGAGTTGTTAATTGCGTTCATTCTTGGCAGATTTGGGATGAGATCCACAAATATTTCCACAGTTTGTTGAGCACGAAAGCTAGGCAATTGAGATCGGAGGTGCGAACCCTAGCGAAAGGGAATCGCACAGTTTCAGAGTTCGTTCGTCACGTCCGTTCTCTCTCCGATGCTCTTCTCTCTATCAACATTCCGATTCCGCCTCAGAATCTTCTGGAAGTGGCACTTGAAGCACTTCCTGAGGATTTCGACCCTGTTGTAGCTGCAATCAACAGCAAGAATGAATTTGTGTCCCTTGATGAGCTCGAATTGATTCTCCTAGCACATGAAGCTCGCCTCGAAAAGAACAAGAAAATCATTCTTCCCGATTCAGTCTCTGTGAACCTTACGCAAACCACTTCTGAAGATTCGGGATCTGGAAACCTCACCAATTCGAGTCCAAGTGCCTCGTTTCAGAACAAGCAATTCCCGGAAAGCTACTCTCAAGTGATCGGTGGTGAGTCGGCTAGCAGAGGTGATGGTTTCAGCGGTAATTGAGGTGGCAGCTGCTACGGTGGTGGCAGAAACAGGGGTTGCGATGGCTACTGCGGCCGCTCCGGTGGTCGGTGGTCTAATGTCCAATGTCAGATATGCAAGAAGTACGGACACGATGCTAATGTTTATTACTACCGCCACTCAGGGTCCAACTCTGATCAGTTTCACCATGGACCACCTCAGACTCATAATTTCCCTAATTGGCAAGCTTCTGCACTGTATCAACGACCACCACTACCCATGCTTAATCAGCCCTTCAGACCTCCTTCTTTTTCTCAGTCATTTGCCCAACCACCCAGGCCATAACAACCACAGGCCTTTCTCACAGGCACTGAGTCTCAGTTCAGCAACACTTGGTACCCGGACTCGGGTGCATCTCATCATGTTACTCCGGACTCTTCTAACCTGACTGAGACTGCCTCTTTGCCAGGCTCTGAGCAGGTCTACTTGGGAAATGGCCAAGGTTTGTCAATTACCAAAGTTGGTTCCATGCAATTTACTACCCCTTCCCAACCCCACACTCAATTCACTTTATTGCTTGTCCCCTCTATCACAAAGAATTTAATTAGTGTCAGTCAATTTGCCAAGGATAATCATGTATTTTTTGAGTTTCACCCCTCATTTTGCTTTGTCAAATCACAGGCTTCTTCTGAAGTTCTGCTACGTGGCATAGTCGGGGTAGATGGTCTCTACAAATTTGAAAATGTCTCCTGTCTAGGGTCAAGCCCTACTATAGCTATGTCTTCTTTTCCTACTTGTAATTCAGCCAGTACAAATAATGTTGCCACTTGTAATTCTGCTTCCCTATTCAATGTAAATTCCAAAACTAATGTATGTACTTCCACAAATATAGTGAATAATGATACAGTTTATTCCCATATGTCTCCTGTTTCTGTTTCTTATAAACTTTGGCACTCACGCCTAGGTCACCCACACCATGATGCACTTAAATATGCACTTCAATCTTGCAGACTCGCCATTCCTCACAAAAATCGTATGAATTTTTGCCCTGCATGCTGCTTGGGTAAGGCACATCACCTCCCAGCTCCATCTTCCACCACTCTACAAGTTTCCCTTTGAACTTGTAGTGTGTGACCTGTGGGGCCCTTCTCCTACCAAATCTTCATGTGGGTGCACCTACTTCTTAACTTGTGTGGATGCATACAGTCGATTCACTTGGATTTTCCCACTGAAACAAAAGTCTGACACCCTTTCCCAATTTATTCAGTTTCTTGCTATGGTAAAACTCCAATTCAATACCAAAATCAAAGCTGTTCAAAGTGATTGGGGGGGTGAGTTCCGTCCCTTCTCCAAGTACTTATCTAACTTAGGCATCATCCATCGGCTCACATGCCCACACACTCATCACCAAAATGGGCTTGTGGAGCGAAAACATCGTCACATTGTTGAAACTGGTTTCACCCTCTTAGCCCATGCTTCCCTTCCCTTTAAATTATGAGATCATGCCTTCCTCACTGCTGCATATCTTATTAACCGCCTTCCTTCCCTTGTGCTTCAAAATCAGTCCCCATATGTTGTTCTCCTTCACAAAGAACCTGACATTAAGTTCTCAAAAGTTTTTGGGTGTGCTTGCTACCCCTTTATTCGACCCTACCAGCAGCACAAGCTTTCCTTTAGGTCACAGGAGTGTGTGTTTTTAGGGTACTCACCTTCCCATAAAGGGTATAAGTGTCTTAATCCGGATGGTAGAATCTTCATTTCTAAGGATGTCATCTTTAATGAATTGAGATTTCCATACAAAGAGTTGTTTGCTTCACCATCTGTCCCTCCAAAGAGTTCCTCAATTTTCCCCGTTTCCTCCATTCCACCCCTATTACCTTCCTCTCATTTCCCACTTGCCTCACCTAGCCCACCACCCCATATTCCAACCCCTGTACAGTCTCCAACTTAGTCCGTAAGTCCAACCAGTTTGATTCACTCACCTGTTCAGCTTGTTCAGTCCACACCCGAGTCTTCAGGACAGGTTTTAGCCCCCACTCCATCCCTTGAATCCTCCCCCTCTCCCCCACCTCTTCCCCTCAACACTCATCCAATGCAAACAAGGTCCAAGTCCGGCATTGTTATGCCCAGACTGCACCCCACTCTCCTCCTAACCCACATGGAACCTTCCTCTGTTAAGCAAGCCTTGGCTGCTCCCCAATGGGCTGCAGCTATGAAAGATGAATTTGATGCTCTAATGAACAACAAAACATGGACTTTAGTTCCCCTTCCACCAAACCGAAAACCCATTGGCTGCAAATGGGTGTTTCGGGTTAAGGAAAACCCGGATGGTAGTAGTAATAAATACAAGGCATGCCTCGTAGCCAAGGGATTTCACTAGCAAGCTGGTTGTGATTACACAAACCTTTTCATCGGTTGTAAAACCAGTCACAATTCGCACTATTCTATCCATTGCTGTCTCATGCAAGTGGCCAGTAAGGCAGTTGGATGTCAACAATGCCTTCCTCAATGGTCACCTCCATGAAGAAGTTTACATGCAACAACCTCCGGGCTTCGAAGTGGAAGATAAGAACCTTGTTTGCAGGCTGCAAAAAGCCTTGTATGGCCTCAAACAGGCGCCTAGGGCCTGGTTTGAAAGGCTCAAAGCTGCTCTGCTACACACAGGTTTTGTGGCCAGCAAGTGTGACCCATCCCTCTTCACCTTGCACACCACCACTCACTGCGTGATGATCCTAGTGTATGTTGATGACATACTTGTCACGGGCATCTCATTACATCACATTCAGGAGCTCATTGATGGTTTACACTCAGAGTTTGCCCTCAAACAGCTAGGCAGCCTGGATTATTTTTTGGGTATTGAGGTCACCCATTTGCCCAATGGTTCTCTTCTTCTTTCCCAATCCAAGTACATCTGTGATCTACTAACTAAAGCCCACATGGAATCAACAAAAGGAATCAATACTCCTATGGTTGCTAACCTCAAACTCTCCAAGGTTGGAGCTGATTATGTTCCAGACGCTTCTCTGTTTCGGTCCATTGTTGGAGCATTGCAATATGCAACACTCACTAGACCCGAAATCTCCTACTCAGTGAACAAGGTCTGCCAGTTTTTGTCTCAGCCCTGAGAGGATCATTGGAAGGCTGTTAAATGCATTCTTAGGTACCTTAAGGGTACCATTCATCATGACCTTTTGATTCAGCCTAGTGCCATGCACACACCACTGACCTTGACAGGATTTTGTGATGCTGATTTGGCATCGGATCCAGATGGTAGGCGCTCCACTTCTGGGGCATGTGTTTACCTTGGTCCTAACCTCATTTCCTGGTGGTCAAAGAAACAAACTCTAATCGCTAGATCCAGTGCTGAAGCAGAGTATAGAAGCATGGCAGCCCTATGTACAGATATTCTTTGGGTTCAGTCATTGCTAACAGTGTTGAGGGTCAAAACTCAAACTCCTAGAGTCCTATGTGATAACCTTAGCACTGTTTCCCTGGCTCACAACCCTGTTCTGCACTCCAGAACCAAGCACATGGAGCTTGATATTTTCTTTGTTAGAGAAAAAGTGCTAAACCACAGCCTAAGTGTGACACATGTTCCAGCAATTGATCAGTGGGCAGATGTGCTCACTAAGCCACTGTCAGCAATCAGATTCAGTACACTCAGAGATAAACTCAAGGTCTTTGACAAGCTTACACTTGCTCAAACACCTTGAGCTTATGTGGGGGAATGTTAGAGATAGTCGAGTTTATTGTAATTGGGCTTAAGGCCCAGCTGTTAAACAGCTGTACACAGCTGCACTTTTCTGTTACTTTCAGTTAGATACAGTTAGCAATTCTGACTGTCTTTCGATCACTATATAAGGTGATTGCTTTCTGTAACTCACAGGAATTAATAACACGAGTTTCTCTTCTTCTCTATTCTCTCTGTTTCTAGAACTATAATACTAAGTAATTAAAGGTAATCCAATAGTCAGTCAAAAGTCATTAATTAAGCCACTTTAAAGTCCAGTCAGTTCTAGATACATTTTGGGTCTAAATATTGATTCTCTGTAATTTTCAACATAGTTAAATTCAGTTAAGTAAAATTCAGTGAAGTGTTCAGAATATATTTTTTGGTGTTTCTTTCCACTTAGGATTATAGTTCTGATTATATCAGATTCCTTCTAAGGGGTGGATTCCTCCCAGAAAACTCCCTTTATTCCAGATACCTACCGAGACCTATCTCCATATATCCCTTTTCATCCAACCCAAAATTTAAGCAATTCATGGCTACTTTACAATCACGTGTGCTTTAGAAAATACATGTCAATATAGTTTTGTTTCACTTGCTGTACTTATTATGCAGAAACCTTTATGATGTAGTGATATCACGAGGCAAAGAGTGGGTTGATGCAGCCAGCCCAAAACCCGCATCACTATGATGCAGTGAGGCGATGGAGATGCATCATTGAAGTGACATGGATATTTTTTAAAAATAATACTGAATTCTGCATCTAACAAGAAATCATCACCAAAAATAAAAGTTAAGCCATGATAATACGTTAAATTCATAAAGCAATCCACATAGAGTCCTTTAAATGTTTTACACTTCTAACCAATGTCCTTCTTACTAGATGTTATAGGATACAAGGGTAAAAGGGTATTTGCCTGGAAGAATAAAGGGTAAGAGCAGTTAGTTTAGTTAGAGGGGATGTTGTAGATAAAAATAGGGGGAATAAGGGGTAGAGAGGAGCTTAAGCTTTGTGAGAACTGAGCATTGGTCAGTTGTGAAAGGGGAAACTCTTGGAAGAGAATTCTTTCTCCTATTCAGTTTAGATTCACTTCATCAATAAATTTGTCCATTTCCCTTTCTCTGTTTAAATCAATTCTCATCTTTCTGATTTGGGTTCCTAACAATTTTGGTCCGACCTGTCGGATCTCTTATCTGGGAAGAAATGAAGAATTCAATGGTGTTCTTGAAGAGCGGGACCAACAATCATTGATTACAGCCTTGTTTGTGGGACTCCAGCATTTTGAGCGTGAGCAGATGCTACATTTGTTGATGAAGAAGCAGTGACTAGATTTTGAGAAAAAGGGGTGGAGGCGTGACCCTCTGCGGTCAAGAAGGGTTTTGAAGGGATGAGAGTAATCAAGCAAATGCTTGGTTAGTGGATGAAGAAATTGGGACTCAATGATGAAGAAGAAAGGGAGGGTGGATGACCCAGTAGCTGATCTTCTTGAAGCCAAGAATATGGTAGATGAGATAGAGGTGGAAGAAGATGATGAACAACTCGTTCAAGAGATGTTGAATTCGTGATAGTTTAACTAGAAAATGGATGAACAACAGGAAGATGATTCCGAGTCCCTCATCAAAGAATACTGTTCTTGGGCAAGAAATCTTGCAGAGGTTGAGAATGATAATGGCTTCTTCACGAATCCCATATCCACAGTTTTAGCTCAAGAAACCAGGATGAGTGGTGGCTTCAAGGTTTTGGAAAATGCCTTGTGGTTGTGGATTGGAAAGACGCATACAACCATGATTAGGACTTTGCCATCTACCACAACACAGGCGAAGCTGCTTCCAAACCCACCAGATTTTACCATTTCAACAACGTTCTATGAAATGCGAAGTGAGCAGACTTTTTTTTCTCCAACTCTACGTGTGATATTGCATCTACATCCATGGCTTCCACGACATTTGAAGCATGAGGCTCAATCTTTGGTTCTAGTGCTTGGTGCCGAACTGCTGAAGATTGCTACTTGGGTCCTTTGAACTCTACTGGTTTCCAGATTTCAACCTTGAAGACAAGGTTGAACTTCAAGGGCATGCTATTGTTAGAACAGAAGGGTAAAAGGATTTTTGCTTGGAAGAATAAAGGTTTAGAGCAGTTAGATTAGTTAGAAGGGATCATGTAGATAAATAGGGGGAATAATGGGTAGAAGGGGAGTATTCTGATTTGTTAGCTTTCTGATTACCTGATAACTAGACAGACACCAGGGAATAACACCCTGCCTAACTGATTGTAATACCTGGAGTTTGTCCGGATTTCTGTTATATTGGAGAAAATGGGTGTGCATTAGGATCCAATTTCAAGATATGGGACCCCACATTGGAAATATAGGATTTTGGTGTGGAAGCTTGTGGGGGGAGAATGAGAGGGGGGGTATTGATATAAGGGCAATAATAAAATTAAAGTATTTACACTTGGACAAATGGACAGACGGCAGGGGATAACACCTCACCAAACTGATTGTAAGACCTAGAGTTAGTTAGGATTTCTGTGTTATATAGGAGAAAAAGGAGCAGAAAACCAGACAAGTAAAGGTCTGTTAACAAGGAAGACTGGGAAAGGGTTAGGGTCTCTCGAATACCCTGAGGAATGGTTTGTCTCGTTTATCATCTTCACTTTGATCAGAAGGAAGTCTACTGAATAATACATCATATTCTGTTTTCCTCTATTTTCATTCTATTCCTGGTCAAGTTCTACTAGAACCAAGCTTTGCTCAGTTGTAAAAGGGGAAACCCTTGGAGGAGAATTCCTCCTCCCTGTTCTGTTTAGATTTACTGCCTCAATAAATTTCTCTGTTTCCATCAATTTCTTAGCTTTCTGATTTGGGTTCCTAAAAATAGAAGCTGAGGATAGAGTTGAACTTCCTCTTTGGAGGCCATTTAAACACTGAAAATAGGGTGATAAGAGAAATGAATAAGAAAGAAGGAAAGGGAAACAGGGAATATGATGCTTTACATAGTGTTTGGTTGGAGGAAATGGAGGCCATTTAAACACTGAAAATAGGGTGATAAGAGAAATGAATAAGAAAGAAGGAAAGGGAAACAGGGAATATGATGCTTTACATAGTGTTTGGTTGGAGGAAATGGAGGGTAGGGGAGGAATTTTAAAATATTTTACATACATTGACTAAAGTATCCTTACTTGTGTATTTTGAAATAAATAAGGGTTAAATATGTTTTTAGTCCCTCATTTTTTACCAAAGTTCGGTTTTAGTCCCCTATTTGGAAAATGTACTTTTTTTCGTCCCCCATTTTTTAAAATGTGTCAGAAATGGTCCCTACACCACACTTCTATTTGAAAAATGGGGGACTAAAACCGAATTTTTGTCAAAAATGAGGGATTAAAAATGTGTGGTTTTCAAAAATGAGGGACTAAAAATATGTGGCATAGGGACCACTTCTGTTATAAACCTAACTATGACAAAGAGAAGAGAATAGAGGAGAGAATGTTGTTTCAGAAAGTGAATTTCTGATTTTCTTAATATGAGAGGCAGTTACACTTTTGTATTTATACTAGGGCATAGAGTGTTCTAGAAACACTTTATTGTAACTGCTTAGGGCAGCTGACTCAGCAAGGTGCTGATCAGCTGCAGCAAACTAACTATACAGCCTAACACACCCCCTTATAATTGGAGGGTGTTGGTTTTACAGAATTCCCTAACACACCCCTTTGCAAGCTGAACTTCAGAGAACTTATCTGCTACACAAAGATGCTGTCTTAGTTTCTCAAATCTGGTTTGACTGAGGGGTTTTGTGAGCACATCAGCAACTTGCTCAGTTCCTGGAAGGTGGCACACTTGGAGAGACTTGTTTAGAACCCTTTCTCTCACAAAAAATAAGTCTAGCTCCATGTGTTTTGTTCTGGAATGCAAAACTGGATTGCGAGACAGAGAAACTGTTGACAAGTTGTCACAATAGATCACTGGAATTTCAGTTGCAACTTGCAACTCTTTGAGAAGTGATTGAACCCAAACAACTTCTGAAGTTGTGGCTGCCAAGCTTCGTATTACCGCCTCGATGATCTGGACCTTGCAACCAGTGTTTGTTTTCTTGACCACCATGAAACTAAATTCGGGCCAAAATACACACAAGATCCAGAGACAGTCCTTCTATCATCAAGGTCTGCTCCCCAATCTGCATCACTGAAGGCTTGTAGAGAGAAAGGTTTGTTTGCTGCAGCTGGTTTGAGAAGTAGACCATACGACACAGTACCTTAAAGGTACCTTAGGATCCTTTTTACAGCTTTCCAATGTTCTTCCAGTGGTTCTGCCAAAAATTGGCACACTTTGCCTACACTATAACATATCTCAGGTCTGGTTATGGTTGCATATTGCAATGCACCTACAACTGGCCTGTAAAGGGTAGGATTATCCATGTAATTGCCTCCATACTTTGTGAGTTTGCAATTACTAACCATAGGAGTTGGAAGACTCTTTGTTGCTGCCATATTGGCCTTGGAGAGGAGATCTGTAATGTATTTGGACTGTGACAACAAGAGAGTACCAGAAGGCAACCTTTTAATCTCAATGCCAAGAAAATAGTCCAAATCACCCATTTGTTTGAGGGCAAAGGCTGCATTTAGCTTGCTAATAAGAGCTGAAATTCGGTGAGAGGAGGAACCAGTAATAATAATGTCATCAACGTAAACCAACACATAAGTATTGTGACCATCTCTAGTGTGAATGAATGGAGAGGGATCACATCTACTGGGTCGAAAACCAAACTGCAGTAGAGTTTTAGTCAGACGCTCAAACCATGCCCTCGGGGCTTGTTTTAAACCATAGATAGCTTTGTTTAGGCGACAAACTTGAGCAGGTTTATCACTTACAAAGCCATAGGGTTGGTCCATGTAGACTTCTTCTTCTAGGATCCCATTTAAAAAGGCGTTATTGATATCCAGCTGTTGTATAGGCCAATTATAAGTGACAGCAAGAGTGAGTATGATGCGAGTTGTGACAGGTTTTACAACTGGAGAAAAGGTTTCAGTATAGTCCCTTCCAAGCTTTTGATGAAACCCCTTGGCAACTAAGCGAGCCATATATTTATTAACAGACCCATCCGGGTTCTCCTTGACTCTAAACACCCATTTGCACCCTATAAATTGCTTCCCAGGTGGTAAATCCACAAGAGTCCGAGTGCCATTGGCCAGCAAGGCATCAAATTCACACTGCATAGCTTGTTGCCATTGTGGTAAGGCTAAGGCTTGCTTAGGAGATGAGGGTTCTGCATGTGTTAACAAGGCACTGGGTTGGGAAGCAAGCTGTCTAGTTTTAGACCTAGTAGCCATAGGGTGAATGTTAGTGGGCTGAACCTGTGAATCAGTGGAACTGGATGAGGCTGAATTTGACAATTGACCTCGAGACGATTCGCACGGATGACAGCTTCAACGATTTTCTTCCAATGAAGGAAGTTCTTGTCAGTGAGCTTGGTGGTGATTACGGACGAGAGGTTAGGAGCGGTTGATGGCGCTGCCGGCGGCGGCGGTGGCGGTGATGGTGAATCGTTACCATTGAGTGGTGCGGAAGCCATGGCCGAGCAATTCAAGCTCTGATACCATGTTATAAACCTAACTATGGCAAAGAGAAGAGAATAGAGGAGAGAATGTTGTTTCAGAAAGTGAATTTCTGATTTTCTTAATATGAGAGACAGTTACACTTTTGTATTTATACTAGGGCATAGAGTGTTCTAGAAACACTTTATTGTAACTGCTTAGGGCAGCTGACTCAGCAAGGTGCTGATCAGCTGCAGCAAACTAACTATACAGCCTAACAACTTCTGACACATTTTAAAAAATGGGGGACTAAAAAAATACGTTTTCCAAACGGGGGACTAAAACTGAACTTTTGTAAAAAAATGAGGGACTAAACACATAATTAACCTAATAAATAATTATAAGGGTGTAAAAGTAAATTTGTTTTAAAATCCTTCCCCTCCCCTTGTGAACCAAACATGAATAGTGTTATTTCCCCTCCCCTTCATTAACCCCCCTCTCTCAACCAAACACAATATCTAATTAAAATCCCCCCCTCCCCTCCTTTGAACTAAACACACAGAGAAGGGAATAAGAGACAAAAAGCATACTGCAGGTACTGGATTCTGGTGGCTTACACAGCTTCAAGGTCGTCAAGCACAGGTTCTACGCATGGGTCAAGCAGCTTTAGCTACTTCCAATGGAACTTCTGCGTTCAGCCTCTTGATTCTGGATTTCTCTTGTGAAGGAGGTAAGAATTAAGGGTTTTTTTTTCTTCCTAATGGGTTCAGAAGGGATGGATGGACCGGAATACCCCAGTAGATTTGATGATACCTAATGGCCAATGAGTGTCTTAAGTGAGGATAGGATTGATATTTTGGCCGAGTTTCATCATGCGGATGTATTCACCCCATCACTGCATCAGCCACATCAGGGCCACTTCATTGAACCTGCCTCTCAAGCAATGAGGTGCTGAATCTCAAACCCCCCCACCCCCCACCCCCCAATGCCTAGGTGGCTGTACAGGATAGCACAGTACAACCTGTTGAGTCACAGGCAAGGTTGTCAGACTCGCGAGTCTAGGTAGACTCGTTTTGGGTACGTAAACTCGACACGTAGACTCGACTCGTAGACTCGTACGAGTCTACCTATTATAAAAAACAACTATAAATGACATATATATATAACATAAAACAACAAAACAGCAACAATATAATCCAAAAACATCTAACATCATCATAATCATCAAAAAGTAACATCACAATCCAAATCCAAATCCAAACATCAAAACATTTAAGTAAATAACAATAATATCAAAAAACAGCTCCTAAATATCTAAATCCAATCCTCTAACAACATCATCTCCATTGTCACCACCATCTCCATCACCATCAGAATCATCATAATCAAGTTCTTCCCCAGATGAAACAACTTCTTCCATATTTACATCAAAGTCCAAATCAAGTCTTGGATCATTGATAGGTTGCTCAATATTCTCTTCAATTGCTTCACCAACATTGATAGGTTCCTCAACATTCTCCTCATCAACATTCGAACATCCCCTCTCTTGACTTATCCATTCATCATCAGAATGAATATCTTCAAAGGGAAGAGCAACAATTTTTCTATTTTCCCTACTCTTTAACTTCAAGTTATACATCACATACACCAAGTCATTCATCTTTTGTTGAAGCAACCTATTTCTTCTCTTAGTGTGAACCTAGAAATAAAACATAAAAATAAAAACTCAATATTTCTAAACAAAGAAAAATTGATAACTACAAACAAAAACATAACTTCACTTACCATTTCAAATGCACTCCAATTACGTTCACACCCAGAAGAGCTACAAGTCAAGCTAAGGACACGAATAGCAAATCTCTTGATTCAACTGCTCCATCCCCATAAAAGTCCCACCATTCTCGCAAGAAGCATACTTTTCCTACTTTCCTTTGCGGCATCAATACCAAAGAGCCCTCTATAATAATGAAATTCTGCAAGCTGCAACCCAATCTTCTGTCTCTCCTCGGGATCCTTTACCAACTTTCCCATACATGCGTACAACCCAATTTTAACCTCGACATCTTCATGATCGAACTTGGGTTCATAGTGTAATGAGGGATTAAGATAATAAGCAGCTGCATGTAAGGGCCTATGGAGTTTGGTTATCCCATCGCTCATCAATAATATTCCGGATGGGTTCATAGCTACAAATTCCAAATATCCGTATTAGTAACACAATATAAATAAGCTAATTAATTTTCAAATGAGATAAAGTTAGGAAAGTTTACCATTTTTTAACATCATTGAAGTTTCTTTTAATCGCTGCTCTTTGGCACAATCCATCCCTTCATATATAAAACCCATGGCGGGTTTTTCATCGAAATCCACCAAACGAAGGACTATAATGAGAGGGGCAGCTGCCTTGAGGCATACAATTATATTCTTCCAAAACCGAGTATCACAAATCATGTCTTCCACCTTTCTTCCCTCGCAGTTTTGGCAAACTTGCTTGAAGTCCAATCTTCGAGCTAAACATGCTCAACAATGATGCCTTATGCTCATTAAGACAAGCTAAGGTCAAATAAGCAAAGTGGCAAATCTAGTCTTGCCGGCCTAATCAAGTCCCTCCCTTTAGTAAACTTCTTCACCAAGCTAATGAGTTGTGTCCTACAATATATGTAGGTGCATATCTTTCTCCCCTTATATATTGTAACTTGATGCACCTTCGGATGTTTCTCAAAATCCTCCAACATCAAGTCAATGCAATGGGCGGCACATGGAGTCCAATACAAGTTGGGTCGCTTCAAAGCATCAACATTTCACCGCTGCCTTGAAATTTGCAGCATTGTCGGTGACAACTTGGACCACATTTTCCTCTCCAACTTCTTCTACAACATCATCCAACATCTTAAACACTTTTTCGGTTGTTTTTGAGATGTCGAAGTGTCCAATGAATACGTAAACACTTGTCCCCTTAGGACTGTTTCACCAAGAAGTTACAAATGGAACGCCTCTTCTTGTCTGTCCACCCATCGGACATGATTGTGCAGCTGGTTCTCTTCCACTCCTCCTTAAACTCTTGAAGCATGTCATCTGTTTGAGCCACGGCTTTTTTCAAAAGCTTTCCTCTCGATATCATGGTAAGAAGGAGGTTTGTAGCCAATCCCAAATCTCCCAATCTTCTCACACATCTTTGCAAACTCCACATTTTTATAGTATTGAAAGGAATTGCACTTGTATAAAAATACTTGGCTACACGATCATCAACTTCCTCTTTAAATCCCTTTCTCATCATTTGATTAATTGTTGCTTGAACTGAGCATCGACTTTTGCTTTCCCTTTTGCAAAGGAAAAGCCTTTTTGTTGAGAGCTAGCTATCGCAACCTCCTCAAGCATCTTCATCAAGACCAAGTATTCTTCTTTTTTTCTTTGATGCCTCTTTAGCCTCAACCACAATTCTCATAAACACATGTTTAACTTCATCCGCACCGTAGCACATGGTTGAGAATCTTCTCCACTTCCAAGAAGATGATGCTTGAATCAAAACTCCTCCACTAACAATCTTTGAACAATAATTGCATTTCACTTTTTTTCCATTACCCATAACATCAAGCCCATGTTTCCACCGTGGTCGAGTCCTATTACCGGGTAAATTTTTCCTACCCCCGCCTCTAGAACTCCCGATTCTTTCTTTGTGTTGCTTTCGGCTTGAGACATTCTTCTTTGTGTTCTTTGTGTTGTTTTTCTCACGCAGGTTGTGAACTTTTGGTTCGGGATTCAAGCAGGTCGAGAGCGAGCCGCGCAGGGAGGAGGTGCGATGGAGGAGATGAGGCGCAGCAGGAGGAGGTGCGATGGAGGAGATGAGGCGCGGCGATGCGAGGGGATGAGGCGCGGAGGAGGAGGTGCGATGGAGGAGATGAGGCGCAACAGGGAGGAAGCACGATGAGGTCGTGAACGAAGAAGGGAGGGGGCACGATGAGGACGTGAGGACGTGAACGAAGAAGGGAGAAGACGCGATCGGGTCGAGAACGAAGAAGGGAGCAGAGAGACGAGGGCAAATGTTTCAACCTAAAGCCCTATAAAAAACGCACCGTTTTATCCCTTTTGTGAAGGATGAAAAATTTCTTTCAGACTCGCCAAACTCGCTGCAGAATCGCGATTATATACGATTCTGCACGAGTCCGACCGAGTCCACCCGAGTCACGGCGATTCTACCCCAAAAACGAGTCTGACCACGAGTTCACCCGTTTTCCACATGTAGAAACGTGGAATCGTCCGAGTCTACGAGTTGACTCGCGATTCTGACAACCATGGTCACAGGACAACTTTTTGTCCTGTACATGGTTTGATAGATAATAAACAATACAAGTAAAATAAAATTAATTTTATTATGAAACCCTTTGTAATATATATTATTATATATTAATATATAATATTATTAATATATGTAAGCATTAGGCAATATATTATATATTTTATAATCTATAGTATATATGATAATATATTATTACTGCCATAATAATATTATATATAGTATTAATATGTGTTATATAATGTTAACGTTCTATCAAAATATATATATATAACGTTTACGTCTTTAAAAAAATTCGAGAGGGTTGAGAGAGGGAGGGAGATGGAGAGAGGGGGGAGGGAGAGAGAGAAGGGGGGAGAGATGTAAGGATAATTTTGTCTTTTTTGAGAAAGAGAGGGATATGTAAGGATAATTGTCTTTTTTTGGTAGTCTATCCATGAGACAAAAAGTTGTCCCATGGTTTGGTGGGGGACAAAAATTTTTGGGTTTTTGTCCAGTCCCCTGACCACTTTTCAAATCAAACATGGGACAAAAATTTTTGTGTTGTCCAGTCCCCTGTATTTTTGCAAATCAAACGAACCCTTAGGATGCAACGAATGATGTTTGGATTTGCATACTTGAATTAATTTCTTACCTAAAACTTATTTATTGATGCAAAATCAAATTTTGCAACACTGCAATGAGTAAACCCACCACCCTTCAAGTAAGGGGGAAATGAAAGAAATCATTTGTATTTATGAGTTTTCATACTATAGTGTAATAATATCAATATGAACATGGCTATTGGGTTATATTACCTTGCTAAATCATCCCCTACAGATTCAGCAGTATGGGCGTCTAGAGGATGGTTCACTGAATGTAATTACTCGTGGACAGCAACGCTTTCGCCTAAGGCGGTGTTGGATTGACGTGGAAGGAGTGGTTAGAATATTATTTTGTTTACTGCTCTTTTTTTATTTATTTTTTGTAAATTTTGATCTTCATTACGTTTTGGCTGCGTAAGTAAAGGCTGATGACTCTATATATCTGTCTTTCTCTTTCTTTTTCCTTGTTTATTTGGGGTGATTCTTATTAGCCCTGTGGAGAGGTCCAAATTATTGAGGAAGACATACCATCAAGAACTCCAAGGAATGCTTTTGGAAAATTAGCACCATTGAGTAATCTGCCCCGTAACAGTGCCATCTCATGTGTGTTGCCTTCGAAGTATTCTACTTTTGAAGTTCATGGGTCCAAAATTGGGGAAAATGATTCAGAAGCAAATTCAGAAGATAGCTTTGAGACTGAGCTTTCACTAGCGGAAAGGAGAATCCACCAGTCAGTCATTGGCTCCAGTTATGAGCATGATATGATGGATGAATCAGCAAGCAGCGGCGACGATAAATTCATGTATGAGTCAGATCAGGAAATTAGATCCAACCTAAATGACTCTGACACCTTAAGATCATTGCTAAACCATAGAAAAGATGCTGAAAATCTGGAATCGAGAATCGGGAACTGTTCCACTTCTGGAAAGCAGTCCTCCATAGCTGAAGAGCCTAATAGGTGTTATAAAAATAGGGATGCCTATTCATCACATATAATTTCAAGAGCATTCTTGCCCCATTGGGTGTATCGTATGTTTGACTCCTATTGGCTTGCACAAAGGGCTGCAGGTAGGTCTGCTTTGCTTCTAACTTTTTACCTTCCATTTCTTGCATTTTTATTTACTTATTTTGTGTGTTTTCAACGTATATATAATATCGCTATCATTCTCTGAATTAAGTCTTGCTTTTCTTTTGTGTATGGCGGTTGGTCAGTATGATTTAAAAATTCAACTATGGTGTTAGAATTTCCAGAAAGATTTTTGCTAAATCTACAAGTATAATTCTAACTAATCTATCCTTATGTCCCCATCTTGATGCTTTGTGGATTTTTTTTATCCTCTTGATCACTGAAAACTACATATGGAATTTCTCATTTGTATAGTAGCTCCATGTGCAAGTTTTAGCATTGGCTCCTTTGGGCTTTCAGAGAATATGTTGAGCAGAAGCCCTTGGCAATGTTGTTATTGAGTTTTCTGATCAAGGCTTACCAGAGGACCTCACAATGTTGATGCACACTGCCACTGTTTTCTAGTCAGGAACTCGTCTTGATTTAACTCCAAGACTAATATTATAGTAACTACATATTGTTTTGCTTCAGAGTAACAAGCACTTGTTATTAGTCTATCATTGATTCTTAACTAACATTAATTGCAAGATGACTAGGCGTTTTCTGAATCTAGAATATTAGCTTTAAAAAGTATTCCAACTACAACCTTGGTCTATGCAAATAGCAAGTGATATGGGTATGAAAATATGTACGAGCATACAGTCTCACTTATATCTTATGATCATCCTAAGCACCTTTTTTTGATGCATTTCTTAATTGATTCTTGTTTTTTAGGTGATAACTACAGTGATGTATAAAATTTAAATAAACGAACAGATTCATGTCTGAGTTTTGGGTCTCTTTCATGTGAAACTGTATGAAAATGCTAGTCTCAGTTTAAAAACTAATAATTGTTTTCGTAATCTGTAGACATGTGGAAGCAAATAGTTGGGGTACCAAGCATGGATGGTCTCGTTAAGAAGCCTGATGTTTTATCATTTTATATTGCCAGTAAAATACCTGTTTCTGAATCTACAAGGCAGGAACTTTTGGATATCGATGGCATCTCATATAGATTGCGCAGGGAAATTGAATTACTAGAGAGCATTGATCTGATTCGATGTAAAAGGTGCCAGGTAATCATTGCCTCACCAATGCCCCCAAAGTGTTGCACATAATATTGTGTGTTTCAAATACAGATAGAGACAACTCTGTAATTATATTATTCTTTATCAACCTCCATCAAGTGCGGAGAATAATATTTCTTTTCTATTTTCAAAATATTAAAATGTGCAGACTATGATTGCAAAGCGAAGTTATATGTTGGTGATGTCTAGTGAGGGTCCTCTTGGTGCTTATGTGAATCCAAATGGTTTCGTGCATGAGGTAATGACTCTCCTCAAGGCAAATGGCTTAGCTCTCATTGGGCCAGCAGTTACAGAATATAGTTGGTTTCCTGGGTGAGTCCATTTTTATTTTCTGTGGATGTTATGAACGTTTCGACTTATTTACTTCTCTATATGAAGTTGTGTCAACGATCTATCGACATATTGTACCATGAAGCTTATGGACAAAGAGAAAACTTGATTTGTGCAATGATGACAATGACATTGTTTGTATTTGCTTTTCTGTATTTCTCTTCTCTTTTAACTAATTTTACTTTTTTCAAGAAAAAAATTATGCTGATTTTAAGAGATTTATTTTGGCCATGATTGTTAGGAATTTGCTAAAAGGTGCCCTGAAGCACCACCCAGTAAAGGAATTAAAATAGAAAGTATTGAATAAAAGTACCCACATTTAATGCCTTGTAAACCCGAAAAGCATTTAATAATTTCTTCTTTAACTAGATAAGAGAATCTAATCAAAGGTATTAAATTCTTAGCCAATGAAGCAAGGTCACTCACTGGTTAGCAAGACCCTTATTTTAATTCCCCTTGTAAAGAATTTATTGTATGTATTAACATCAGGTTCCATTGTATTAACATTTTCCACTTGTTATTATTCTCTTTCTCTGTTTGTGTTATTTGTTATTGTAACAATCCCACATAAAATAGAATATCTTGTAATTAATGTAGATTGTATGATAATCAGGATAGATTATTATTTGCCTTATTTCTGACTTCATTTTAGAAAAGTAGTTAATTCTTAGTCTATATATTGTAATAAAACCTTGTACAAAGTATTATTCAGACTTGAGAATGGTTTAGGGGATTATGGGGAGGAGATTTTCTGAATTGCTTGAGTGAATTGTATTCAACATACTATGATATTTATTTACACTCATGGGGTACTACATCTTATCTTTACAAGACAATGATTAAAGGTGTTACTTCCTGAGTACAAGAATGACACAATCTATGTGCATAAACCTCCATATACATGAACAAGAGCATTAATCATTTTCTATTTCCAACACTACCGCTCAATCTGGAGCATATAAGTCAAATGCTCCAAGCTTGGAACAAATGTGCTGAATTCTAGTTCCATGGAGAGAATTCGTGAAGATGTCTTCCAATTGATCATTCGAACTCATAGATTCAGTGACAGCTTTCATTAGAAAGGACTTCCACTCAAACAAAATGACGGTTAATTTCGATATGCTTCTTTTTCTCATTAAACATTGAAATAGAGGCTATGTGCAGGGTTGCTTGATTTTCACAACATAACTTCATTTGTTGGGTGCCTCCAAACTTCAATTCTTGAAGTTGTTAAACTAAATAAAATAAGCTCACGAGTGGCTGTAACTGTATTCTGCTTTTACACTAGACCTGGCAACACATTTTGCTCTTTACTCCTGCGAAATAATATCTCCACCAACAAGGACACAATACCCTAAGATGGAATCTCTATCAATAGAACCTATCACAATAACCAACTATTTGATTATTCCCTTTATCTTCATAGAGTAATCCTTGTCCAGGTGCCCTTTTAACATATCTTAGAATTCGTCCTACTGTATCCCAATTGTTGAGAGTCCCACATCGACTAAATATATGGCCTAAGTAGTACTTATAAGGCTTGGGCAGTCCTCACCTAACAAGCCGGCTTTTGGGGTTGAGTTAGGCCCAAGCCCAAATTTTAAGATGGTATCAGAGCCTATCCTAGATCTGTTATTGGGCTAAGATCTCTATGGGCCTAACTCAATCCCAAAAGCTAGCTCACATCTGCGGGTGGCCCAACATCGTGGGAGGCTCTGATACCATGTTAGAATAATTGGGCCTAACTCCACTCTAAAAGCTAGCTCATAGAGGGAGGGATGTCCAAGTTATTATAAATGGTTCTTGGCTCAAATACTCAACCAATGTGGGACTTAGACACTTAATACACCCCCCTCACGCCCAGGACTGGACATCTGGAGCGTGAAGTTTGTAGGACTGGACATCTGCGGGTGGCCCAACATCGTGGGAGGCTTCGATACCATGTTAAATTCGGGTTTTGGGCCTAACTCAACCCCACAAAACCGGCTTGTAAGGTGAGGACTGCCCAAGCCTTATAAGTACTACTTAGGCCATATCTCTAGTCGATGTGGGACTCTCAACACACCCCCTCACGCTCAGGACTCGACATCTGAAGCGTGGACCCAAAATCTAATACCAATCAATGTTGTGAAAATCGAGATCCTAGCGAGGATCGAGAGGGGGATGGAAGATCGTAACTCAGAGGATCGTAACAAGGAGCACCAACCATCGAATGACTCCTTGAGAAGCATCGACCCACTCCTTTAATTACGCAACTAATTGATTTTAAAGAGATTCAACCTTTCGACTTTCAACTTTCAAGCCATATCACACTCTGCTGCCTCGACCTCCTCATGTAACGGCTTTGGCTCTGCCTCGGCCTCCTCGCGTATTCCGCCTCCATCTTCATCATCTCCGGCCGACGATCTCAACCTCTCAGGTAACGTCTCTTCCTTTGTTTTCTCCATTCTCTTCTTTCCCTTCCTTTCTATTCTATTTTCTGTTGGCTTATTCCCTCTATTTTTCTCTTCTAATTTCTTCATCTGTTTTTCATATTCTTTCCTCTCTCATTCTCCCTTTCTCTTCCTCTGTTTTTTCGTTATCTTTCCTCTCCCATTCTCCCTTTTTCTTCCTCTTTTTTTCGTTTACTTTTCTGTCACATTCTCCCTTCTCTTCCCTTGTATTTTTGGTTTCTTACATATCCCTATTTGTACTATGGCAAGTGAAGATTCATCCAATCCTTCAACAGTACCTACTATCTAGGAATGACCCTGGATGGAAGTATGGAAGTACTGTAGTCCATTACAAGCCAATGGTACCAGTGGCTGTGTGTGCAATTTTTTTGGGAAGGCCATGTGGGGTGGAATTACTAGAATGAAAGAGCACTTCACTGGAAAAAAGGAACCAATATGTGACTTCCGATATTTGTCGGATACGATATCCGATATTTCACATATCGGATTTTTGGCTATTCGATATTTTCCGATATTCGATATTAACAACACTAGGTTAAGGTAGTAGCCTGCAGCATGCAAAGGCCTGTGCAATTGGTTGTCCCATCTTTGATCAATGATTTCCCAAATAGGAGTGTAGCTAAGAATGAATAAGAAATGAATTAGTTTCCAAAATAAGTCTACAAATTATATTATTGAACAAGTGGAAGATAATTACCTGATGTGATCAAGGATTGATCACTAAACATTTGAGGATCTTTCTTTGATTTCAAGTGCTAAGAATTCAAGATCAAACACAAACTAGAACAATAGAATGAAGCTTGATTCTCAAGTGAGAATTAAGAGAAACCAAAAGGAGTAGAAGAGCACAATTATATATGAATTGAAATGACGAGAACAAGAATTAAAGTGCAGAATTTAAATTGCAAGAATTAAAGAACAAACAAAGTAGAAAATGGAATAGGAAGAAGAGGAAGGGGAAGGCGCCACAAATGCATTCTTCTTGGAGAAGAAGATTGAATTTGATAAGTCAAGGGAAGATTCACCACTTGAATAAGGATATTCAAGATAAGAATCAAAGGTTCAATTCATGAACCAAGAAAAGGAGAACTCTCAACTCTATCTAGCAATCTCAAGTGTGAGAAAACTCAAATGTATTCAAACTTGTAAAATGAATTACATGAAGCCTATTTATAGGCTCATCCTACTTGAGGTGCAAGCTAGACTAACTTGAAGTGCAAGTTACTCTAACTTGAGGAGCAAGTAGCGCCCTTTTACCTCATCTACCCAAGTGTGGGCTTTGTTTTGGGCCTAATGCTTCCTATTTAGATGCTAATGACCCACTTGTGATTGCTGAATAGCTTGAGAGAAACCCTCTCAGCTTTTGTGAATTTATAGAACAAGAAATTACATAGTAAAGTATCAAATCCCTTGATTTTAGGGATTGAGTATATCTCCTATTTACAACAGATATATGATAAACTAGGAAACAAAATCATCTATATCATCAACATATCAAAAACAATTAAAACAATATCAACACTCCCCCTCAAGCTGGTGCATAGATGTCATGAGCACCAAGCTTGTTACATATGTAATTTATTCGTGAACCTCGTAGGGACTTGGTGAAAACATATGCAAGTTGATCACTAGAGTTGACAAATGAAGTACTAATCTCCTTTGAAAGAATCTTGTCTCGAATGAAATGACAATCGATCTCTATATGTTTAGTCCGTTCATGAAAGACGGGATTAGAAGCAATGTGCAAGGCTGCTTGATTATCACAAATCAGTTGCATAGGACCCATCTCACAAAACTTTAACTCTTGAAGTAGGTGTTTTAACCATATAAGTTCACATGTAGTGAGAGCCATGGCTCGATATTCTGCTTTTGCACTCGATCTTGCAACTACACTTTGCTTCTTACTCTTCCAAGAGATGAGATTGCCTCCAATGGAAACACAACATCCAGACGTTGACCTCCTATCACTCGGAGATCCCGCCCAGTCTGCATCTGTATAGGCAACAATGTTTGTATGACCTCTGTTCTAATATGTTAGCCCTTTTCCAGGAGATCCTTTAATATACCTTAAAATACGAGTAACTGCATCCCAATGACTATCACAAGGGGAGTTGAGAAACTGACTAACAACGTTGACGGCAAAGGCTATATCTGGTCTAGTCATAATGAGATAGTTCAACTTTCCCACTAATCTCCGTTATCTGCCTGGGTCTGAGTATGGCTCCCCCTGATTTGGCATAAGCTTAACATTCGGATCCATAGGAGTATCCACTGGCTGACAATTCAGCATCCCAGTTTCTTCCAAAATATCAAGTGCATACTTCCTTTGACAAATGGAAATAGCTACCCTTGACTGAGCAACCTCAATACCGAGGAAATACCGCAACGTACCCAAATCTTTAGTTTGGAAATGCTGAAATAGATGTTGCTTTAGTCTAGTGATTCCTTCATGATCATCACCTGTAATTACAATATCATCTACATAGACCACAAGATAAATGACCTTTTTAGACGGTGAATGTTTATAGAACACAGAGTGATCGACCTCGCTACGAATCATGCCAAACTGCTGTATGACTTTACTAAACCTCCCAAACCAGGCTCGAGGAGACTGTTTCAACCCGTACAATGACTTCTGAAGTTTACAAACAAGTCCTGACTCCCCCTGAGCAATAAACCCAGGTGGTTGCTCCATATAAATTTCCTCCTCCAACTCACCATGTAAAAATGCATTTTTAATGTCCAGCTGATATAAAGGCCAACAAGAAGTAGCAGCCATGGATAAAAAGAGACGAACCGAGGCCATTTTGGCAACAGGGGAAAAAGTATCGCCATAGTCAAGACCATAAATCTGATTATATCCTTTAGCCACAAGACGGCCCTTCAAGCGATCCACTGTCCCATCGGGACCAACTTTGACAGTAAAGACCCAACGGCAACCAATAGTAGACTTCCCAGGAGGAGAGGGAACAAGAGCCCAAGTATGGTTAGATTCCAAGGCTGTCATGTCATCAATCATAGGCTGTCGCCATCCTGGATGGGATAGTGCTTCCTGAACAGTTTTAGGAATAGAAATGGACGACAAAGCAGATACAAAGGCACAATGGGTGGAAGATAAACGGTGGTAACTCAAAAAATTATAAATAGGATGAGGATTGCGGGAAGAACGAGTACCTTTGCGAAGATCAATGGGAAAATCAACGGAAGGCTTAGGTTGGACCGGAATCGATGGAGACGAAGGAGTAGGAGGTGAGTCACTGGTGTCCACAACGGGTGCAGCCTCCAAAGTCATTGGACGAGGACGACGGTGGTAAGTGAGACGAAATGGCTCGGTAGGGTACCTAGGAGCAGCAGGGACAGCCTCTGATATATGCGAAACAGGCGGACTGAAAACAGGAGAATCAAAGACTGGAATAGGCAAGACTTGAGAAACAGACTCCGACAGGACCTGTGAGGCGAAGTATGGTGTATCCTCAAAAAAGGTGACATCAGCAGAGATATAAGTGCGATTTGTTGAAGGAGGATAACACCTGTACCCTTTTTGAACCCGAGAATAACCGAGAAAGACACACTTAATGGCACGTGCATCAAGTTTGTCAAGACCTGGAGCAACATTGTGGACAAAACAAGTGGAGCCAAAAACACGAGGGGGAACAATATAAAGGGGTGCCTGAGGATATAGAATAGAGTGAGGAACCTGGTTATTGAGAACAGAAGATGGCGTTCGATTTATTAAATAACCTGCAGTGAGAACAGCATCACTCCAAAATTTCACAGGAACATTGGAATGTAATAGGAGAGTACGAGTTGTTTCAATGATATGGCGATGTTTACGCTCGACCACACCATTTTGTTGAGGTGTGTGAGGACAATTCGATTGATGAACTATACCATGAGATGCCATAAAAGCATTAAAACGGGTAGAAAAATACTCTTTGGCATTATCACTGCGTAAGATACGAATAGTTTGTCCAAATTGATTGTGTATTTCAGAACAAATTTTTTGAAAAATAGTAAATAACTCACAACGTTCTTTCATTAAAAATAACCAAGTACAACGAGAAAAATCATCAATGAAAGTAACCAAGTACCTATATCCTAAGACAGAAGAAATACGACTAGGACCCCAAACATCAGAATGAACAAGACTAAAAGGAGACTCTGTACGACCTATAACCTTGCTTGGAAAGGATGCCCGAACATGTTTTCCAAGCTGACATGCCTCACACTCCAATGACTGTAGGTTAGAGAAATGAGGGACCATTTTCTTTAATTTATTCAAACTCGGGTGACCCAAACGACGATGAAGAAGACTGGATGACTCTGTGGCAGCACATATTGTGGAGGATGGAGGTTGTAAGTAGTAGAGACCGCGTGACTCAGATCCTGCTCCAATCATCTTCCCCGTACTCCGGTCCTGGATAGAAAAGGAAGTAGAAGTGAAGGTTATGGAACAATTAAGAGATCGAGTAAGTTGACTGATAGAAATTAAATTAAAAGGACATCCAGGTATAAATAAGACTGAATTTAAAGATAGAGACGGAAGAGGTGAGGCTTGACCAACAGCAGTAGCTTGTGTTTTAGAGCCATTAGCAAGGGTGATGTGGTGTGGTGTTTTGGTAGAAGATAATGTTGAAAAGAGAGAGGAATTACCGGTTATATGGTCAGAAGCACCAGAATCCAAAATCCAGGAACCAACAGGAGATGAATGAGAGAAACAAACCGTAGAATTACCAGTATGGGCTACAGTTGCTGAAGATGAGGCTTGTTGGGTTGCCTTAAGTTGAAGGTACTCCTTATATTCATCAACTGAAAAACTATTCTGACTGCCACTTTTCTAATTATCATACCCAATCTCAAATTTCTGATCGTTGGAATGCGTGACATTGGCTGACTTTTCCGGGAAACCATGCAAAGAATAACAGTTGTCTTGGGTATGACCCACGCGCTTGCAATAAGAGCACTGAGGACGATCACCTCTACCACGGCCACCTCTTCCACCACGCCCACGACCTCGTCCTCCACGGTGTGCCGAATTCGAAACAAAGGCTGAGGACTCGGAAGCTGTCTGGGAGCCAATCTCGGATGTCTCCACTGGTGACGGAACTCGTAGAAGACGATCAATGAGCTCCTCCACCGTGGGGATGTTAGGATTAGTTAGAGCTTGATTCCAGACAGATTCAAAGTCCTTATGTAAACCATGAAGAACAAAGACCATATACATATTATCAAGTTTTGCTAGTACCTTTGTAAGATCATCACCTGTTATAATGCGCTTAATGTCATCAATAACGGACTGTGCTTTATTCAGATAAGAGGGAAGGTCATGATCTGTCATCTGAAGAGTGGCCAAATTGTCGACAGAGGCATAGAGGCGTTGTAGGTCATTGGAATAGACATTTTGGGCTTTCTTCCATATTTCATAACAAGTTTTGTACGGGTGAAAGTGTGCCATCAACTTCGGATCAATAGACTGCCATAAAAGAGAGACCAACTGATAATCTGCCTTTTTCCATTCATCACGAATTTTCTCATCAATCTCTGCTTCCTTCTTGGTGAGATGTTCATAAAGCCCTTGACCTAAAAACCAAACTTTAACCGCATTGTACCAATCCACAAAATTCTTGCCATTGAGTTTTTCCGATGTGATAGTGGGACTTCCAGAGAAGGCAAAAGAGATGAGACCCTTCCCTGTAGACCCAGTACCAACACTAGATTCAGCAGCGGTCGAAACAGTGGCGTTAGGGGACGAATCAGAGGACATGATGAGAGGGGAAAAGGCCAAACTGACCAAAGTTCACTTTTGACCCTCCAAACAGAGGCAGAGGATGCCGGAAAAGCGATCGGAAGAAGCCGGAAGACGAACGAACACGTGGACCTCATGCGCTCGGAGAAGCAGCGGACGTTGGAGGCGCGTGAGGGCGCGTGCGGCGGCGTACGGAGATGGGTCTTCACGGAAAACGATCGCTGACCGTTTCTGAGATGTCCGGCACCTTACTTTGGTGATCGGAGATAATCGCCAGAGATGGTCGCCGGAAAACGTGCGTCGGAGAGCTGTTTCGTGACCAGGTTCGTGACCAGATTGAACCTAGCTCTAGATACCATTGCTTAATAGCTTGAGAGAAACATTCTCAGCTTTTGTGAATTTATAGAACAAGAAATTACATAGTAAAGTATTAAATCCCTTGATTTTAGGGATTGAGTGTATCTCCTATTTACAGCAGATATATGATAAACTAGGAAACAAAATCATCTATATCATCAACATATCAAAAACAATTAAAACAATATCAACAGACCCAATAGGCCCAATTCCTAAACTAGTCTTAGGTGCTTTTGTGAATAAGCACTTCTATTACATGAAGTCTAATCCATACAAAGGTCCTAGTTCCTATATTTATTACATGAAGTCTAATCTATACAAAGGTCCTAGGTCTTATCCATAACTAGGTGGTCAATGGCTCAATGCATAAGAGGTTCAAAGTGATGCCCTCTTCATGAAGTTGCCTATGAGACAAGTGATTGACCACCATCTTCTTGAGTGTGTTTTGGACTCTTCTAAGCCTTGCCCTTGTCATAGGTCCATGCAAGTCTTTAATGCTAGGTCCTTGGCTTTGTGTGTCCATGCCCACATCATCACCTTTTACTAACGCCATTGAAGACACTTTGTATCATCTCTTTAGCTCGGTCCATTTCTTCATAAATGAATCCCATGGCTGGCTTCTCATCCTCATCCACCATTCGCAGGACCCTAATTAGGTTCAAGCAGCTCACATTGTCCTTCCAAAACCCCTTTATCAGTGACAAGTTCTTCCACATGTTTCCAATCCTAGTCTTTACAAATTGGCTTTCACTCCATTCCTTGGATGTGAACATTCTAATTAGGAAACCCTTATTATCATGCAAGCATCCCAAGGTCATGTAAGCAGTGGCAAAACGAGTAGCAACCGGTCTAATCAATTCTCCTCCCTTCGTAAAATAATGTAACAAAGACATAGGACCAGTCCTGGAATAGATGTAGGTTGTAAGCTTCTTACCACTTGCAATTGTATCTTTATGAAGTGGCATCTTCTTCTCAAAGTCCTCCAACATAAGGTCGATGCAATGAGCCGCACAAGGAGTCTAGTACAACTTCTCCCTCTTCTGCATCAACAAATCTCCAGTTGCCTTGTAGTTAGCCATGTTGTCTGTGACAATTTGGACAATTTCTGCCCCAACCTCTTCAACAACCTCATCCATCATTCTAAAAATCTTGTCAGCTGTCTTGGTAATGTCAGATGCATCGACAGACTTCAAAAACATAGTTCCGTTAGGACTATTAACTAAGAAGTTCAATATAGTCCTCGTCCTCTTATCGGTCCATCCATCTGTCATTATCGTGCAACCCGATTTCTTCCAAAAAGCTCTATGATCCTCCAAGCTCTAATTAGTAAGATCAACTTGTTGCTTCAGATACTTCACCTTAATCTCATGGTAGGATGGTGGCTTAAATCCTATAGCATGCCGGGTAACTAATTCAAACATCATCAGAAACTCATCACTCTTTACCACATTAAAAGGAATAGCATTTATGTAAATGAATTTGCCTATTTCTAGGCATGCATCCTCCCTCAAGCTCTTCCTGAATATAGTGTTGATTGTGGCTTGAGAGCTAACTCCCCCCTTCTTGAAAATATCCCCAGGAATCTCTTCCCTCTTTCTTTTTCCATCCTCATCAGTTGCTGCACTAGCACTACCACTGCCTCCTTCATACTCATTTTGGCTTGACTTAGTAATGAGTCTCTTTTGCAATGAAGCCACAATGTCCCACATTTCTTTCCTAGCTGCATCAGGCACTGATCTACAAGCTCCGACATCCTTTGCATTCCCTGCCAAAGGATGCTTCATATGGTAGACTCCCCCTGTTATCACCTTCTCACAATATTTACATTTTATTTTTCTTGCATCCCCATCCACTGAAACCCCATGCTGTCATGCCACATCTGACCTAGTCCTAGAAGCTTTCAGATTAGTCTTGCAACTCCCACTCCCACCAGCTTTGTTTCTATTAACACCACTTGAAGCCATTGCTGTCTCTTCAAGTAAGAAGAAAAACGAGTCATAGAAACAGAGATAGGGAGAATGTGTCTGAGATGACATAACAGAGATGGAGAAACCACAGTCGAACAGAGATGGAGCAAAACGAGATGGCACCGACGGCATGTTTGAGAGAGGAAGGTGACGGTGGATTGATGTAACTCTGAGAGAGGGAACGAAGTTTGTCTTCGAATGGAAACGGGGGGTTACAAAACGAACGGGTGTTTTAGGGTTTTTACTGAAGTGGTGTTAAAATTGTAATTGGGTTTTAAAAAACCCGTTTTTCTAAAACGGGTCGGCAAGGCCCAACCCGTGCACTGATTCTGTTTGGATCGGAAGACTTGCAACAAACCGCGATTTCACGATCTTCTGCCGAAAATCGACGATCTCGGCTCGATCCTGTTTGGCAACGATCTTCCTCCCGATCCAGCTTGCTACAGCCACTGAAAATCGTTGGATCGGACGATTTTCCGATCTTACTCTCGATCCTAACAACAATGATCCCAATGATCAGTATGGGGAGATTGCATGAATTGGCTTACTACAACTGCAAAACATTAGGCCTTGTAATAGCATGTGAATATTGGGTTGATTGGAGAGCAATGGGCAATTCAGGAATAGTTTTGGGAAGGTACGTAGTAGGAGTAGCTATTGTAGTGTGACATGATTTGTCTGGTCATTCAGTTTCCTCCAATGTTGCACTAGGAACCCACTGAGATAGTAAGCTGACTACGAGAGATCATATTAAAAAGATAGCAAGGTATAAGTAATCAGGGTTTAAGGACATAGGGGTGGGTGAGACACGACCAATTCCTTTGGCAGGAACATTAGAACCATCCGCTAGAGTAACCAAATAAGGAAATTTGGGTGAAGAAATTGAGGAGAATAAAGAACTATTACTAGCAATGTGATCTGAGGCACCAGAATCAATTATCCATGGACTTTGATTATTACGAGATAGATTGGGGTTGCTTTGCAACTTTCGATTGAAGATATTCTTGATAATCTGCTTCCAAAATTTGAAAAGATGCCATTTTCTTCACAAAACGGTAAGTTGAACAAGGTGATTACCTTAACGACAAAAGCTTCTCAAGGAGGAGTTTGAAGCGACTGACCGGTGGAAAGGAAGCAAAGCACGAAGACGAGTTGGGCGAGACTAGATTCATGACAAACCACTACCGGGAAGGAGGTGCATGAAGGGCGTTGTCAGTCGGTGGTTTATGGACTGATGGACGACCTTCTTTGATGCTAGGACAGAGTGAACACTCTACTGGCCAAATGTAGAGTCTTAAGTTTTGGAGAGACGAAGCAGAGTCAGATCATGCCTGCTTCGAGGTTTAAGAAGTTTTAGAGAGTAGATTTTCTGAATTGTTTGAGTGAATAGCACTTAGCATGTTATGATATTTATATACACTTAGGAGTATTAAAAGTGCTACTTCCTAAGTACATGAATGACACAATCTATGTACTTGAACCTACGGATATATGAATCTACAAATTCATGAACAAGAGCATTAATCATTTTCTATTTCCAACATTCAAAAATAATATTCGTGTTTTCCACATTCAAATTTTGTATGTTTTAGATGGTTCAGTTATCTTTTCTTTCACTTAGAATTTGTTTCGCACATGGAGTAGTTTTTAAAATAACTTTTAAATAGCCGTGGGTGCACCCTGATTTTGTATATAATTCACTACTAATTTTCTCGGTTTTAGCTAAAACGGGTGCAAATATTCCCTGGAAGTGTGCTCTATTTACGTGGTTGTGGAGTATTATTTTTGTTAGAGTGAAACGTCAGATACTTTCAGCAAACATTTTTTAGCCACGGTTATTTTTCCTAGGGTCGTTGTTCTATGTTGGTCATCATTTCTTTTGGGAGGTTCTTTTTGGGTGATAGGTAGAGGGATTGGAAGGCTTCCTAGATTTCTTTTCTGTTCTTATTCTTTCTTTGTATTTTTTAATTCTTTGTGCTTTAAAGAAAATCCTTCTATTACAAAATAATAATAATAATAATAATAATAATAACTGTTTATGATATTTGGTTAGCAGCAATTTCATATAAACCTTTCAGAACAATGGTGCCTCTACAATTTCATTTTATGTTTTTTTGCCTGAGTTTTTGTAATTACAAATTCACACGTATGCCTGATGATTATACATGCCAACCTGTATCGTCTCACTAGCATTATTGTTCTCCTTGTTGAGTGGGAATTGTTTCGCCAGTGGCCGTTACTTTTCCGATGGCATTCTTTTCTTTCAAATGAACTTTTAGTTTCGGAGTCAAGTACTGTTTAATCTTTCTGCTAGGCAGTGATAAAAATGTGAAAAGATGAAGGAAATCATTAAGTGTGGTTAATGTGTACCAGTATCCAGGTAATGGATTTCTGAGGATTGGCATTATAAAGTTTATTACTATCTTCTTGAGTAATAGCCTTAATAGCTGCATGATGTAGAACCTTCAAGTACTTTCTATTGAGTTGTTCATAAGAAGCTAATATGCCATCCAATCTACTAATTTTGGCAGGTATGCATGGACAATAGCTAACTGTGCCACATGTGAAACCCAGATGGGGTGGCTTTTTACAGCCACGAACAGAAAACTCAAACCCAGGTCATTTTGGGGGATACGTAGCTGTCAAGTTGCAGAAGAAAGGTGCTAAATCCTTCAATCCTGGTATAGCCACCTAGTTATTGGTTTGATCGGTATACATTTACCTTTCTCTAGCTTACTATGAAAACCTATATTCATGTTGTATTGTGCATTACGATATATGTATGTAATTCTTGCTTTTTACACAATTCGAAAACAATAAAATAACCACACAAAGCTAGTTTTTTTTTTTATGAGCCCACAGCTAATCTGACGATGCAAATATTTTTGTAACTCCTGTAGCTATGGTTTTTTTACATTTTAGATAAAAGGACGCTATGTCCCTCTGGATCTTCAACAAGTTTACTCTGCATTGTCTTGCTCTCTTTTTTTTTTTTTTTTTTTTTGAATATTCGGAGGCATGGGTATAGTTGTATGTTCAGTTTCTGTCAGTTCTGTTCCATACATCTTATGTGTTAGAGAATCAAAATTGTTCATTTAAAATCGAGTTTATTTTACCCAGTCAGATTGGCCTTTTTTTTAAAAAAAAAAAACTTAGCAGGTTAAACAAGTTGGAGTCAGGTTAGATCATTAAAAGGGGGCAAAAATTGTGTAATTGTTTAAAAACCTGAGAACTATTACCTTCAACCCAGAATATGGATTTTCTAACATGCAAGTTGCACTTAAGAAGGTAAATTTCAAGGATTAACTATTAAAATACGTATCCATGCTGACGTATGGGTGGGCAAAACGAACTATAAGCCAAAATAAATTAATGAAATCATAAATAATTTGAACCTTTTTGTTTTAGTGTGTTTTTGGATGAGTTGTTGACAAACGTGCTTTTATAATAAATTGATTTTGTAGATTTTGATTAAAAGTGAGTTGACAGTGAAGTGATTTGTTTGAATACCTTAACACGAAAAAGTGATTTTTATCAATTCTTGTTGTTTGGATAGTTTGGATAAAAATTGTTTTTGAGTATGTAATTATCAAAAGGGGCTTTTATATATATGTGTGTGTGTTTTATAACAAATAGGATAAATATATTAAGATAATTATTTTTATTTATGTTAAATTATGAAACTAAAAATAATTATATACATGTTATTTTATCTTTTTAAGCAAATTGTATTCCATAGTAAAAACTTAAAATTTGATGAAATGGATGATAAAAGTATTAAATTCGCATAACTATTACTAAAAAAAGTAAAAATAAGGAAATATAATTTATAGTATAATTCAACGTTGAATCATAACTATGACACTAATTATTTTGCTTGTATTCTATAATTTGATCTGAAATCGAGTCTCAGACATGATCTATCTTTTCAGAAGAAGCTATATTTAATACTGGGGATGGATCCAAGTTAACCGGACTATGATAATCATCATCATCAATGTCAATGATTATGTTCTCGTCTTCATAACGACAAAATTAATATCCATTTCAGTATTCTTTCTGACAAAATTAATCGGAATCATCAATGTCAATGATTATGTTCTCATCTTCATAACGACAAAATTAATATCCATTTCAGTATTCTTTCTGATAAAATTGTGTATAGCCATTGTTGCATTGACAATTTGAACTTGTCTCAATTTTGAACTTAAGGCATGTGATGCAGAATTGCAAATCTATTTTTTCATACATCAAAAGTTCTTTCTATTGTGCACCTTAAACTTGAGTGATAAAAATTGAACATTTCATTACGGTTCGCAAATCTAGATGAATGCTTAAATATAAATCTAAGACTTACAAGATAACATATTTATTTATCACGTACCAATTCCTTGTTCTCCCACCACTTCTTAGATGCAACAATGATATTCTTCGTATTATCCCACCCTAGTCCAGTTTCTTTCCCAAATAATTTATACCATACTTGCCATTTTTTTCTTCAGCTATCATTTATGTTCTTCAATTTTTCTTTGCCATGCTTCCATCCAATTGAGTCATTAACTCGTGAAAAAACAACTTTCCACCCTTTCTTGGTAAAGCTAGTACCAACGCGTTCACCCTTTGAAACCTAATCCAATCATGCTTGGATAAGGTATTCAGTCAATTTAGGATCCCAAACAACTTTTGTTCTCTATTCTTCATCATTAGAAATAGGGGATCCGTAACAACTTTCCTATTAAAAGTAGCCATAATTCTATATACATGAAGTAGGATAGAAAATAAAAACATTATACATAAAACAAAGTCTATGTATAAGTGTAGTTTTTCAAACTTCCATTTGAAATTAAGGCATTAAGCAATCAATCAGAAATCATATATTTCTATAAATCAACACTCAAATAGAACAAAGAACAGAGGCTTCGCAACATTTGCAGGGAGAATACATTATATTAAATCTTATAACATGTGCAGAGAACAAATTCAATCAATGAGCCATCAAATTAGTTAGCACTTGCGTTTATAAATCTCCTAGACGGCTAGAAATCGTATCATTTGAGCCAACTAACCAAGCTCTAAAAGGTTTATTATTAACCAAAGCATGCAAAACAGACTAAGAAGAAAAAATACTGACTGCAACAATAATGGAAAGGTATTTACTCTTTTGGTCATGAATGGGGATGACAATTTATTGTCAACAGAACCAGTGATCAAAGGGTTTTTTATCCTAAAGGGAAGTCATCAAGTTCATTGACTCTTCCCCCTTTGATGAAATATAAATATTCTCAACAGAATGCTATGATTGTTCAAATTTCTTATATGATTTTGATCATTGGATCCTCTGAAAAGGTCAACATACAAATGGTTAAGCGCAAGGCACATGACAAACAATTGATTTCTATATTCACTCGACCATCATGTTTATGCAGCACTTCCAGCTTAAGACATATCAACATTAGTCTAAGACGTTTTTAATACAAGAAAATGGTTTTTGAGACATTAGTTTGAGAAAAGAAATTAGACCTAGTTATATAAGGCAATCCTTAATACACCAGTAAAGATACAGGCAAAACATGCTACATCGTCGGAGGTATGGAGGCCAGCCCGGGGTGTTGCAATAACGGAGGTAGAATCTGGGATATTCTTGTTCCAGTTTAACCATAAGATAGATATGGAGAGAATCTATATGCGACTAAGAGTGAAGGTAGATGTGAGGAAACCACTGAAGAAGGAGCAGAAGGTGGGGAAGCCTGGTGGTGATTGGAGGGTGGTGAAGTTCAAGTATGAAAAGTTAGGTATATTCTGTTTCTTCTGTGGCTGTGTTGGACATACGGAAAAATTCTGTGATGCCTTATTCTCTGTGGAACGCGATGATGGGAGGAGGGGGTGGAGTGCAGAGCCGACGGGGTGGCGGCTGTGGCGGGTCTCACTAGTTGAATGAGCCCACGGTGGGGCAGCGAGATAGTAGGGATTTTGGTGAAGAAGATCACGGTAATGGTGGCGTGAATAACGCAACAGCTAGAGAGGATCGTGGGATCCCTGATTCTTCGCATGGGACTGATTTATCTGTTGCAACAAATAACGTAATGCATGGGGGTGTTGTGGCACGTGATAGGAGAGTTACTAATGGGGCCACTATTAATGGTCCAAGTCCAAGTCAAACATTGGCCATGCAAGGAAGCGTTGATGAGGATAGCCCAGTAGAGAAAAAACGGCACCATGAGTTGATGGGAGCTACTGGTCAGTCAAGCAACCAACATATTATTCATGTTCATGCACAAGGAAGTCAGCATTTTTTATCGACGGGACCTGGTCCCAGGCCTGCCATAAACAATGAGTATCCTCGGTTGGAACTACCGAGGGCTGGGTAATCTGAGTGTAGTTCTTAATCTTAGAGACCTGGTCCGGACCAATAATCCGGATATTATTTTTCTTTTTGAAACGTTCGTTCAAGCTAGTAAGATTGAGGAGATTCGTGTGAAGATTGGTTTTGATTGTGCTTTTGCTGTTGAAAGAATTGGTAGGGGTGATGGAGTTGTTGTTTTATGGAAGGAGTCTATTCAGTGTAGTGTTATTAACTTTTCACAAAATTTTATTAATTTGGAAATGGTAGATCCAGCGAGGGGTTCTTGGAGATTGACTGGTTTTTATGGGTATCCTGAGAGGACTGGAAGAAGGGAATCGTGGCAGATGCTTCGTGATTTGGCTGATATGTCTAATCTTCCTTGGTGTATAATTGACGATTTTAATGATATTAGCTCTGCTGAGGATAAATGTGGTAGAGTTGCTTTTCCGAACTGGTTCTTGAATGGTTTCTGGGGTGCTGTGGAGGACTGTAATCTGGTGGATATTGTTCTTGAGGGTTATCCGTTCACGTAGGCTAAAAGGAAAAAAAAGGAGGACGCTGTGGAAGAAAGGTTAGATAGGGTTATGGTGTCGGAACCCTGGTTGGATTTTTTCCCTTATGCTCGCCTTCTTAACCTCATGGCGGGTATGTCGAATCATAATCCAATTTTTTTTAGTGACTGGAGAGCATCATCGAGTTTTTTTCCTGAAAAGTTTAAGTTTGAGAATTCTTGGCTACAAGAAGATGAGTTATAGGAAGTTGTTGCCTCTAGTTGGTCGTGCGCGGGTAGTGTTCCTATTCTAGATAAGTTGAACCTTGTTGCTAATAATCTCTTTGTGTGGGGGAGGAACCTGAAGTCAAAATATAAAGATGAGATCCACAAGTGCAAGGGGAAGATGGAGAGGTTTAGGGAGCTTGGGGACACTACTTCAGTGGCTCATTTTGACACTCTTAAACAACACTTATCTTCTCTTTTAGTGCAAGAGGAACTGTTCTGGAAGCAAAGATCGAAAGTGGTGTGGTTGAGAGAATCGGACCAGAATACTAAGTTCTTCCACTAAGTTGCCTCGGCCAGGAAAAAACGAAATACAATCCAGAAGTTGAAAGATAGGGATGGTGTGGAGGTGGACTCGCATGAGGGTATATGTGAAATCTCCAAGAATTATTTTGAGCAACTCTTCACAAGCAACCAGGGCCAATATGCCGTAGTCACTGACTTGATTTCTGCCAGAATTAACGAGGTAGACAACTCTATTCTGCTTGCGCCTTTTGTCATTGAGGAGTTCCATTTGGCTCTTTTTAGCACGCACTCGGACAAGGCTCCGGAACCGGATGGGCTTAATCCCGTCTTTTATAAACGCTTCTGGGACATGTGTGGAGAAGAAATTTTCCAGGCTAGTTGTCATTGGCTTAATGAAGGTGCTCTCCAGGCAGGTATTAATGATACTAACGTTGTTCTTATTCCCAAGTGTGCCAATCCAAACTCTATGGGTGATTGGAGACCTATCTCTTTGTGTAATGTGATATATAAAATTTTTTTCTAAGGTGTTAGTCAATTGCCTGAAGTTGGTCTTGCATAAATGCATTTCTGTTGAGCAATCTGCTTTTATTTCCGGTAGATCTATCCTTGACAATGTTTTGGTTGCAAATAAATTAATTCAATATCTGAAATGCAAGACTAGAGGTAGAAGAGGGGAGATGGCTTTGAAGATTGACAATAGTAAGGCTTATGACAGAGTGGATTGAGGTTATTTATAGGCAATGCTAGTCAAGCTTGGATTTGACTCTTGTTGGGTTAATTGGATCATGATGTGTATTAATTCTGTATCCTATTCTGTTAGTAATAATCATGATTCAGTTGGTCCTATTTTTCCAGGTAGAGGCCTTCGTCAAGGAGACCCTTTATCTCCCTACCTATTTATCAGAAGGTTTGTCAGCGCTTATTAAAAGGGAATAAAGTAAGGGAGATCTGCATGGGATTAAAATTTGCAGGAATGCCCCTATTGTATCTCATGTCCTCTTTGCGGATGCTAGTCTTTTCTTTTTCCGTGCTATTGAGAGGGAAGTTGTGACTATGAAGAAGATTCTCAAAGACTATGAGCTAGCATCTGGCCAAGCTATTAATATGCAGAAGTCTGAGGTGTTTTTCAGTAACAATGTTGATCATGAGCTCCAGGAAAACATTATGTCCCTGCTAGATGTGCATGCTTCTCTTGGTTCTAGCAAATATTTAGGCCTTCCTTCGATAATTGGAAGAAACAAAAAACTCACTTTTAATTACTTGAAGGGTAGGGTGTGGCAAAAGATTAATCACTTTCTAAAGGTGGGCGTGAGGTGCTTATTAAGGCAGACCTTCAAGCTATCCCCGCTTATTGCATGAGTATTTATTTGATTCCGCCCTCTATTTGAAATGAGATAGAGAAAATGATGAATTCTTTTTTGTGGGGAAAAAGTAGCAATGGCGGTAAAGGTATTAATTGACTCTCTTGGGATAAAATGGTGATTAGCAAAGATCACGGAGGTCTGGGCTTTCAGAGTCTTCAGGCCGTTAATCTGGCCATGCTAGGGAAATAAGGTTGGAGATTTATTTCTGACCCTGATGCTATAGTGTCTCGCATCTTCAAAGCTAAATATTTTCCCAATGGGGACTTTTTAGAGTCTTCACTTGGTCACAATCCAAGTTACTCTTGGCGTAGCATATGGAGTTCCCGGGTTCAGGTTAGAGAATGTCTGAGTTGGAGTATCGAAGATGGCTCTAATATCCATGTATTCTCTGAACCTTGGATGAGAGACAATGATAGCTTGAGAATTATGGGGCATGCCCAAGTGCATATGCAGCATGCTACGGTCAAGGACTTATTCTTGCCAGGTGTTAAAAGGTGGAACTTACGTATGTTGCATGAAAATTTTCTTCCTCATGTTGTTGAGTCCATCCAGCGAGTTCCCTTATTTGCGTCTACAGTGAATGATTCCAGGGTCTCGGCACCTAGCGAAGATGGAAGCTACACAGTGAAGATCACATATACTTGCCTCACACAACTTTTTCACTCATCCAATTATGACAAAGATGGAAACTGGAAAATGATTTGGGACCAAAAAATTCCTCATAGGATAAAAGTCTTTATTTGGCAGCTTTGTAGGGTGTATCTCTGTTCGAACTCGCCTCTTGGAAAAGGGTGTTTCTTGCCCAACAACATGTCTACACTGTGATACAAATTGGGAGTCTTTGTGGCACATTTTCCTGGGGTGCAAAGCAGAGCTTGCTAGGTCCAAGCTCAGCTTTGGAGGATCATGGAGATTGTTTTTGACACCGCAGATTTGGTCCCAGAGTTCTTTTTCACTCTCGGCAAACAACTCAACTGGGAGATGAGGGAAAAATTCTCTATGTTGTTGTGGAGCATTTGGAGGAGGAGAAACCTCAAATTATGGGAGGATAAATCTGAGGAAGCAGCACAAGTTATTTTTAGAGCTTCTTGTGCTATGGACGAATGGAAGTTAGCAAACAAATCCCATGATGTTCTTCTACCTTCACAACAATCTAGGATGGATTGGGTGAGACCCCTCATGGTTGGTTAAAGTGCAACATAGATGCAAGCATTCTTTAGAGATCAAAACCCGACTTCTTTTGGTTGTTCTTAGAGAGATGAGGATGTAACCTTTGAGCATGCTAAAACAAGTTGGTACTCTCCGGTTCTAAGGATTAAGGAGGGTGAAGCTGCTGCTCTTCTAGCGGCTGTGGAATGGGTGGTTGATCTTGGGTTGAATAAGGTCATCTTTGAGGTTGATAGTAAAATTGTTGCGGATGCGATAAAGTCTACAATTCACTGTGGTGCAGAGTTTGCGATCTCAAGTGCACCGTAGAGGGCTTTTGAATTCTCATTTAAATCTCATTGTTGAGTTTGTTAGGAGACAAGGTAATGTGGTTGCTCATAATTTAGCTAGAATGGCCATTAGATATGTCTTCACGTTTTTTATGTTATTCCTACTTGTATTGTTGCTTCTATTACTAGTAAAATGAAATAAGCCTATTTCAGTCAAAAAAAAAAGAGGAAAAGTTTAAATTATCCTATTTAAGGCGCATTTAAATAAATAACTTGATTAAGTGTTTATTTTATTTTATTTTATTTTTTGAAATAAGTTAAACAGAGTTTATTCAACTTCTTTGATAAGCTTATTGAAGAAAAAAAAACTTATAGGAATATCATAAAAAAAAAATTATAAGCTTATTTTCTTAAGTTGTTAGAGTAAGCCCAAATTAGCTCTCTATAATGCCATCTTACTCATGCATTTTTTTTTATAAGCAACATATTATTGTATATAAATAGGACTGGTAATTATAATACTGATAAGAGAAACTGGTATTTGTTTTACAAAGTCCAAACCCATACAAGTCACCTAGACATAAAAATCAAACCTTGTCCCCAACACAGAAACCAGTAGCTTACATACTAGCAGGGAAGGCCAGCAAAACACACCAAAACATGACCTGTTATGCACTGAGTAATGCGCCAGATTGGATCCAATACCCTTTTAGCATCAGCTTTGTCTTCAATCCTCACTCCCAAAGTGAGAGAATGGTTCCTCTATCATTAATATTCGTTGATTTAAGGATATAGAATTCGGATGGTTGGGATTTCTCATGGGATATAGAAACCGAAAAGGCAAGTGAAAAAAGTTGTCTGAACAATTAATTAATTAAAATAATGAAAGAAGAAAAATCATAACCTTTAACCCTTTGTCTTCCTCTCTGGTCCAGATTTTCTTGCGTGAAGCTTCCAGCAGTGACGAGCGTGGGCTGAAGCATGTCCGTCGGCAGTGACGATTTCACCATTCTGCCACCCTCCGCAACGGTCCTGTCACTGCCCTTCCTTCGACGTCATCTCCGGCCTCCTCGCCGCCGCCAGTACGGAGCGCCTCGACCTCCCAGATGACAAGCAACCTCGCAATTAACCACCGCCGCTGAGTTTATTTGTGCTTCACTAAATTTTGGCAGAACCAGGTATTTGAACTGATATTGTTTTGAAAATTACATAAACTCATAATCACATTTATACTGAGTTTACTTTGGATGGTAGCTTTGATTTTGTGAGTTCGAGTTTTGGTCCTCGGAAAAAATAACAAATAATAACACTTAATACAAGGCTAGCGGATAATGGATTATTTCAAGATCAGATTTTTCCTATACTATGTATAATCATAATGAGACAATAAAAATATTTTCCATTATAAATTAATGGGATTACAAAAGTTGAATCTCACCAAAAATACTGGTGGCTAAACTCTCTTTTGGATTTTTCTCTCAAAAAAATTTATCTCTCACTACAAACAATGAGGTTCTCTCTCTCAAAACTTTCTAGTTTTGGTTTCTCTTGGATTTATTTGAAATGAAAACAAGCATGGCTTTTATAGCCAACAAAAGTAACAAATAGATGCCATAGTTTAAGGAGAGTTTTTCTCCTTCTCTCCTTCCATCCATTTCGTTCAACTTCTCTGTACCTTCCTTCTTTCTATCTACTATTTTTTTTTTTTCTTGTATCACTCCTTCTTTATCTCTCCTCCTAAAGAGGAAAACCCATCAATCCCCACCTTACGATTTAGGTGGAGGGCTCCAACAGTCCAGCCGCTCTTCTACAAAACTCATATTTGTCCTTAGGTAAAGACATGGTCATCATATCTGAACTATTGTCATCATTATGGATTTTCTCGAGCTGTAATTGCTTGGATTCCAATATATCACGTATCCAGTGATATCTCACATCAATGTGCTTCGACCTCGAGTGAAAACTCGAATTCTTGCTCAAGTGGATAGCACTCTGACTATCACAATGCACGACGTACTTCCGTTGTTCTTACCCTAACTCATGCAAGATTGGTTTAATCCATAGCATTTCTTTGCAAGCTTCTATTATTGCAATGAACTCTGCCTCTGTGGTAGACAAAGCAACACACTTTTGTAACTTTGACTGCCACGATACTGCTCCCCCTGAAAATGTAATCAAGAATCCAGAAGTAAATCTCCTTGAATCAATATTTCCCGTCATCTCTGCATCTGTGTAGCCAACCAGTTCAGGTCTTCTACTTCCAAAGCATAAACTCATTTTGGAAGTTCATCTGAGATATCTTAAGATCCACTTCACAGCATTCCAATGCTCCTTTCCTGGTTTAGCCAAGAATCTGCTTACAACACCAACTACGTGTGTTATGTCCAGTTGTGTGCACACCATTGCATACATTAAGCTTCCAACAGCTGAGGCATATGGCACCTTGTGGATCTCCTCCTTTTCAATTTCACTTGTAGGACTTTGCTTTGAGTTTAGCATAAAGTGACTAGCAAGTGGAGTAGCAACTGGCTTTGCTTTCTCCATGTGAAACCGCTCCAATACCTTCTCGATATATTTTTCTTGTGATAACCACAGCTTCCGTTCCTTCCGATCACGACAGATGGACATACCAAGAATATGCTTCGTGGGTCCCAAGTCTTTCATAGCAAAAGACTTCTTCATTTCCTTCTTCAGCTTGTTGATCTTCTCACTATTTTGTCCTACGATTAACATATCGTCAACATACAAATGTAGTATGATGAACTCGCCGTCAACAAATCTCTTCACAAAAACACAATGATCAGAAGTAGTCCTTCGGTATCCATTCTCAATCATGAAGGAATCAAACTTCTTGTACCATTGACGCGGTGCCTGCTTAAGTCCATATAAACTCTTCTTCAGCTGACAAACTAAATCTTCTTTGCCTTTGACTTTGAACCGCTCTGGCTACTCCATGTAAATTTCTTCTTCTAAATCGCCATGAAGAAATGCAGTCTTCACATCTAGCTGCTCAACATCTAAATTCAAACTTGCAGCCAAACCAAGCACTACCGGAATTGATGACATCTTTACCACGGGTGAAAAAATCCCTTCAAAGTCATTGCCTTTCTTCTGACTAAAGCCTTTCACGACTAATCTCGCCTTGTACCTAGGTTGTGAGCTATTCTCCTCATTCTTCAACTTGTACACCCATTTGTTTTTTAGTGCTCTTTTACCTTTCGGTAACTCTGCCAACTCATAAGTTTGGTTCTCATGCAAGGATTGCATTTCTTCTTACATGGCTTTCAACCAATCCTCCTTGTGATCATCTATCATAGCTTCTTCATAAGATTCTGGTTCTCCCCCATCAGTGAGTAACACATATTCCGTTGCAGGATATTTGGTTTGTGGTTTAGGCATCCTGACCGGCCTTCTTAACTGTGGCTCTTGAATATCTTGTTCTTCGTCCTCATAGTCTTCAACCATATCATCATCGGCACCACCGTTCCTATTTCCATCAGCTGCTTCTTCAGTTAGATCGTTATCAATTGGAGGTTCATTTTCTGCATCTCCGACATCTTCTATTGCATCTCCCCCATAATGCTCTGGAAGAGGAACTGGATCCATGTTGATTGGATGTTCTCTAGAGCTAACAGGCTTAACTCTCTTCTGAATACCTTCAATATTCTGGTCTTCAAAGAAGACGACATCCCTGCTTCTAATAATCTTTTTCTCAACAGGATCCCATAGCCTGTACTCGAATTCTTCATTTCCATATCCCAAGAAGATGCATTCCTTCGACTTGAAGTCGAGTTTTGATCTCTCATCTTTTGGAACATGAACAAATGCTCTACAACCGAACACCTTCAAATGGTTGTAGGATACATCTTTACCTGTCCAAAACTTGTTTGGAACATCACCATTCAACGGAGCTGAAGGGGATAAGTTGATCAAGTCAACTGCACTCATCAGAGCTTCACCCCAAAAACTCTTGGGTAACTTGGCATGAGATAACATCGTTCTCACTCTTTCAACAATAGTTCTGTTCATCCTCTCAGCCACTCCATTATGCTGAGGCGTTTTCGGAACAGATCTTTCATGCCGGATTCCATTACTCACACAATAATGTTTGAAAGCTCCAATAAATTCTCCTCCGTTGTCAGTGCGAACACACTTAAACTTCTTACTAGTTTCTCGCTCAACACTAGCATGAAACTGTTTGAATACTACAAACACCTGGTCTTTTGTTTTGAGAGCATATGCCCAAACCTTCCTGGAGTGGTCATCAATAAAGGTAACAAAATACCCTGCACCTCCATGAGTACTGGTGGTCATTGGACCACAAAAATCAGAATGCACCAAATCTAAAACATTTGCTCTTCTATGTGGGGCCTTGTAGCAGAATGAAGCTCTATGTTGTTTTCCAGCCACGCAATGTATACATGGCTTAAGTGACATTTTTGATCCTTTCACACCCGCCAGTGTATCTCTTTTGGCTAGAATTTGAAGCCCCTTCTCACTCATATGCCCGAGCCATTTATGCCATAGCTCAACCGAGGATTCTTCTCCGAGAGCATTAACGCACCCATTATTGACTTTGGCTTCTATCACATATAGAGTGCTTACTTTCTTGCATCTGGCTATCACCAGGGAACTTTGTGTTAGCTTCCATTTGCTATCCCCAAACACACTAGTATAGCCTTCTTCGTCTAGTAGGCCTGCGGATATTAGATTGAGATGCATGTCAGGAACATGTCTCACATCTTTTAATGTTAGGCGACAACCTGTGTTTGTTTCTAGGCAAACATCTCCTTTTCCCACAATCTTGGATCTATTATCATTCCCCATCCTCACATGACCAAAATCACCGCTTGTATAGGAAGAAAAGAAATCCCTTCGTGAGGTTACATGAAATGATGCACCGGAATCCACGACCCAACATGTATCTTGTGATGTCAAATTAACATGACCATCATCGCAAACAAAGATTACCTCATCTCCGTGAAAAATGGTAGCGGCTACGTTACTTGCATCACCATTTTCTTGCTGCTCTCTTTTGAGCTTCCTGCATTCTCTCTTCATGTGGCCTTTCTCGTGACAGTAGTAACATTCTACGTCTCTTCTTGTCCTTGACCTTCCTCTGAACTTATCTCTTGACTTGCCCCTTGACTTGTCTCTAGTATTGAACTTCTTGTGGATGCTTCTTCCACGGTACTCTATGACAAGCGCCTCAGACTCTGTCGGCATTCCTTGCTCCTTCCTTCTTGATTCTTCATTGAACATGCTGTCTTTTACTATATCCAATGTTAGAACACCTTGTGGTGCTGAGTTAATCAATGAAACCACAAGTGTGTCCCAATTGTCTGGCAAGGAACTGAGTAGTAACAATGCTTGCAATTCATCGTCAAGCACCATCTTCATATTGGTGAGTTGATTCACCAATCCTTGAAAATCGCTCAAGTGATCGGAAACACTCCAGGTCTCTCTATACTTGAGGTTCACTAATCGTCAAATAGTAGAGGCTTTATTCTGGGCCGTCTTTCTCTCGTACAACGTTTCTAGTTTCGTCCATAACGTGAACGCAATTGTCTCTTGCGCCACGTGATGAAAGACACTTTGATCTATCCATAGCCGAATTTGTCCAATAGTTTTCCTGTTCATCAAATTCCAGTCATCATCAGACTTGTTGTCTGGCTTCGTCCCTTTATTTTGCAAAGGCTGGTACAGATCTTTGCAGTAGAGGATGTCCTCCATTCTGGGCTTCCAAATGGAGTAGTTTGAAGATGTTAACTTAATCATTGTTGTTGATGCCGTTGAGGTTGAGTCGTCCATTATGAATAATACAAGCTAAACTGTGTAATGAACCGAAGCTTTGATACCATTGTTGGGTCATGAGGGGGGCTAAAACACCGGGGAGATCTCCACATTGGGCTAAGACCATACCATGCAAGTGATTTGGACACCACATCTTTCACCCAAAACCTTAAGGCAATGAGTGTATGGGTCCCCTCACTTATATGTTGCTCAACATGTCCATTTCTATCCAATGTGGGACTTCTTACTCACACTTGACACTCCAACAATCTTCCATACTTGTACTTGTACCGTCGTTGGCTCACACACATCAACGGGACACGCCGCCTGACCTCCACATTTCCAGGAAGACTTTCGATACAAGGAGCCGGTCACCTTAGTCGGTCGAACCATCGGCTCTGATACCACTTATTAGGAAAGATACCAAATAAGAACACCTAATACAAGGCCGGCGGATAATTGATTATCCCAGGATCAGACTTTTTCCCACACTATATATAATCACAATGAGACAACAAAAATATCTTCCATTATAAATTAATGGGATTACAAAAGTTGTAATAATAATCTCACCAAAAATATTGGTGGCTAAACTCTCTTTTGGATTTTTCTCTCAAAAGAATTTATCTCTCACCTACAAACAATGAGGTTCCCTCTCTTTCTCTCTCTCAAAACTTTCTACGTTTTGGTTTCTCTTCCAGATTTATTTGAAATGAAAACGAGCATGGCTTTTATAGCCAACAAAAGTAACAAATAGATGGCCATAGTTTAAGGAGAGTTTTTCTCCTTCTCTCCTTCCATCCATTTCCTTCAACTTCTCTGTACCTTCCTTCTTTCTATTTACTATTTTTTTCTTTTATCATTCCTTCTTTATCTCTCCTCCTAAAGAGGAAAACCCATCAGAAAATGCATCTTCTCATATTTGTAACCTACAAGGGAATATGTATTGGTTCTTTGTCGTTCTGATATCTCTGAGTACGATTATTGCAATTCCTCAGTTTAATTTTCCACTGCCCCACCACCACACGTGTAAGTAAAGTTCAAATAGGGTAAACCTCTGACTTTAAAGCCAAGCACACAGGTGAACTTACCTTTCCGAATAAACGAATGACTTGAATGAACTAAGCGGAGGGATAGTAGAAGGAAATCGATGGCGAAGAGGCGGAGGTCGGGCTTTATTAACTGCTTAGAACAGAGTTAGGTTAAGAAAAAGATGAGGTAAAGTAAATTAATTTTTTTTAAATAAAAATAAAAACTATTTTGGCTGGTTTATTTTGACCGATAATAACCGGTAAAATTGATGGAGGATGGTAACTCAACTCCTATGAGTGAGGATTGAAGAATTGCCCTTTAGCATCCCACCTTAACATATAGTAGCCGGGAAAATAACCTGTGGTGACCTAAACTGAAGATTCAATACAATATATACTGGGTTAATGCTCCAGTCTATGAATGAAAAATGTGCCCTCCTTACCAAAGCTCGACTCCAAGTCCACACACTAATTTTTATCAGATTCATAACCTTTACAAAATCCAAGGAACCTTACTTGAAAATTAATTCATTCCGATGTAACTACAATGATCAAATGATTGTGAACCAAAACATCTTCCAAATCTTTTTAGAGCCCCTACCAAATTGAAGACTGTACTTTAGTTCTTTGTTTTCTTTTAAATGTGTAATAAAGTTTGCAAACTTTTAAAACTGCACAAAGTATTCTAAAATGGTAACCTACGTCAATTTTTAGATGAACAATATTAATTTTTTATTAAAAAATTAAATTACATTTTTCAAGTTACCTCCGTACACTTTGGTCTATCAACTATTAAAAATATAAGATATGATCCTTAAATTTCTAAGCTGTATAGATTTTTAAAACATATCAAAACATGAAACATTTGGCATCCAAAAAATTGTTGGAAAATCAATTTAAATTTCCAAACATTAATTAAAGCGATAAATTTCAATACAATGTAAATTGTTGGAATTTAATATTTGACTCATGGGGAGACTACATTCATAATTGGAAGAAGGAGATGGAGATTTACAAATGTGTTGAAAATATGAGAAGTACTGAATTGACATTTATCCAATCTTGGAAGAAGCCACACACAACCTCTATATAATAGGGGTCTTGTGAAGTGTTGATGCATCCAAACCAAAGCAAGAGAAAAGAGCAAGTGTGTGAGTGATCATTTGTAGAGAGAGTCCTTTGTTTGAGTAGTGAGTGTTATCATTTCTTATAACTTGAGTGGGGGTACTCGGATTTGTAGAGTGATACACAATTTGGGGTGAGTTACAATTCTTATAATCATATTTGAGATAGTGAAATACTTTGTTGAGGCATTTTCGTGCACGTAGGCAAGAGGTGTCGAACCACGTTAAATCATTATGTGTTCTCTATTACTTTCTTTATGGTGTGTTCTCACCAAAGAACTTTAGACGTGTGGGTACACTACAAAAAAAAACAACTGTTTAGCGACCGTAATATTCGGTCGCTAAACAGTGTAAATCGGTCGCTATTTAATTTAGCGACCGAATTAGCGACCGATTAATGGTGGTGGCTAAATACCTGTTTGCTAAGGTTTTAGAGACCGAATTAATATTTCGGTCGCTAATTGGCGACCGAATTTTCAGTCGCTAAATAATAATAAACGGTCGCTATTATGTTGGTCGCATTTTTTGGGTAACCATTTCTAGCGACCGATAATCGGTCGCTAGTTCGGTCGCTAATTTTGGTTACTGTTAACCTATATTAGCGACGGATTTTCGGTCGTTATACCTCATCTGTAAATGTTAAATAAAGTTTAGCGACCGAATTATTGTTTTCTAATTCGGTCGCTAAACTGGTTATTATTATTTATTTTTTAAATTTTAATTTTTAAAATATTTTTTTTTATGATTTTCTTTAAATGTTAGCAAAATTACTAATAAAACACACCAAATTACTTATGAAATATACAATCATAAAAAATAATAAATATATATAAAAAGAATAATCCAAAATGTCGTACAAGAATCGTTTAAGGTCAAAAATGTGGAAAAAAAATAATCAGTCTTGATGAGGGGGAGATGGAGGAATCCAATCATCCTCAGCGTCCATACCACCGACGTCTGCTAGCTGATCGTCCTCTGGAGTAGCAGCATCAGTAGCTGGCGGCGAAACTGGAGGAGCGGCAGCAGGCGGCACAACCGCCGTCGAGCATCATCCGAGCAAATCGGAGTCTGGATCCTCATCTTCTCCAACACCGGCCCATGATGAACGGCCCCGCTCGATGCTCGCTTGCATCATCGGCTTGGTGTGCCTAAGTCATTTGTGCAATCTGTTTCGCCATCCGCTCTCTCTCTCGCTCTTCTCCCGAAGCTCGCGTTGTTGCGTGATGGTGTCATGCATTTGGTGGAACTGCTCCGAGGGGACGGTATCGACCTTGAGGAAGGAGTAGGCGTGCTCGGACGATGAAGCGATAAACTCGCCTCCCGTGTGTCCGAGGCCATACACGTGCTCCTTCTTGTTCCCGCCCCGACGACCTCCAAATAAATGGCATTATCGTCGACAGAGACAGAGAGCAGGGCCCATCACCGATCAAAGCCTCATCTTGTGACTGTGAGGCACGTGATATGGCATCGTCCTTCTTCTCGTTGAAGCCCACCTACATCGTCTAGTTGATGAGATTTAGTTAAAATTATATCTAATATTGACAAATCATTTATAATAAATTACAAGTAAACACTAAATTATTTTTTTGCTTACAGCATAGTTACGGGCCTTGTCGTTGACCCATGTCCCCGACTTCAACTTCTTCGTCCTCTCCACCAACTCCATAGCAGTCGGGGCCCGCTGTTTCTGTGCTTTCTGCACAGAAAAATATAATATTAAATTCATAAGAATAATTAAAAATGAAAACAAATTAATTAAATAGTATATTAAGTCAAAAGTTTAATGTATTACCAGCTCGTCGTAGTGGGCGGCGGCTGATTTAGATCCACCGGTCCAAGCATATGCGCCACCATCAGAAGCTCGATTATGCCGAGTTGTGGCCTGGATCTCCTAGAACTTCTCAGTAGCCCAGTACTAGTCCAGCTGCCTCCTGATCTCAGGATCCACCCACCTCCCCTTATTCTGACCCTTCCTCAGCTTGTTCATCAGATTCTTCATGACCAGTGAGCCTTTATGCTCAAATATGTCCCTGACGAGAGCCTCTAAAGCTAAGTCCCACCTATACTCTTTCTGCAACTTACAGTTGTTAGGAAATTCGTGTGTACATATATATAATGTAAATTTAATTTAAATAACTTAATAAATTGTTACCTTAAACTCTAGAAACAACTGATCCCTATGGCCCAGTGGGATGGCCTTCCATGTAGGCCATGGACCATCAAACTTGCGTCGCAGGATCTTTGATATCGAATCAGAAGGGCCCTTCGGGCGTAAAGTCTGCAGCAAAATTAGAGCATTAATAAATGTTCTAAATAAATTAAAAAACAAGTAAATAGAAATTAACGATACTTTATATATATTAAAAAATTAAATTAGCATACTCGTTATCCCCCGGGGATAAGAAGAATCCTCTCTGTCGGATGGACCACGACTCTCCTGTCCCGATGATGATGATGGTCCCGTCGCCGTAGGTGTGGATGATGAGGGTGCAGCCTGTGTCCCGACCACATGAGGCTGGGTAGGGGTGCAACTCCATCACCCTTAGGTGTCCCGGCCCACGAGAGGTGCTTGGTAGGGTGGTCTCGATCCCGAAGGCCGTGGGTCGGTCGGGAAGGGACTCTCGCAAAGATGACCTCCACGACGACCCCTACCTCTAGAGGAATCGCCATCCGTGAAAAAAAATGAAAAGATGATTACACAACAAAGTGTAAATAATACAAAAATAAATTATCTAATAAGTAGAATGACATTTACACAATGAATTATGACATAAATAAATTACCTAAGTAGAATCTCCGTCACTAAATTCACCCTCACTCTCATCAAGTATCACTTGATCGAATGTACCTTCGCTAGATGCGTCCAACTCGGATTGATCCATTAACTCTCTTTCAACTTCTTCCCATTTTTAGGAAATGTCCGCGGAGAGAATTAACAATAATGTCCGGCGTAATTTGCAACGATGACGTGGGGTCTTGAAAACTCATCATCTTGGTACGGAGCATCTTTTTCAGGCTGGTTGATTACATTATCGGTGAATTATACTGCGAGCCTTTATCTTAATAACACCCAACCAGCCATGATGTCCTTCGGGATATGGCGATTAATAAACCTGCTCTGCCTGTTGTGAAAAAATGAATGGGTCGTACGCCTTATTATACCTTCGAGACAGCCTAACTTGAACAATACCATAATTTTTATCTATTTTTGTCCCTACGTCAAGAGTAGGATCAAACCAATCACACTTGAAGATAACCAACTTCATCACGGGGAAACCGGTATAATCGAGTTCAAGGATGTCAGTTAGAACCCCATAGAAATCATCCTCTACATTGCCATCAGTGGCTCGCACACAAACACCATAGTTACACGTCTGCATTCCTTCATTCCATGTTTTTGTGTTAAATTTATATCCATTTACAATATAAGTATTCCTTGATGTAACCCATCTGTTAGGCCCCCATGCCAAATTTGTCAACAATGGATTTTGAACATTGTTTTCTGGATCTAGCACCTAAAAAATCAAATATTATATTATTCTTATACATGCTATATATTTAAGGAGATAAAATGTATTTCAACAAATGAAGATGCTTAACCTACATATTTACTGAACCACGTAGCAAAGTGAAAAGTAATTTCTCGATCAACCTGGTCGTTTGAAATGTCAGGTTGGAGATCCCGTAGAAAATTGTCGTACATCCTACATATGGGAGATTAACAGCAGGACGATTAATAATCATAAATGTCAATTGAACTTATAAAAGACATTGTAGAAACTTACTCTAAATATGGCGCGACCTCTTCACAATTTTGAAGGATATACAGATGAGCAGCATTAATGTCACATTTGCTCCAAGAAATATCCTTTTGATTTGCCACTAAATCTGCCCGGATAGTTGAATATTGATATAGGAGGACTAGTTGAACTTCCTTCGCCCGAATCAACGTTTCTAGGCATCCTTGTCCTTCTTGTGTTAACTTCGTCCGGATAGAAATAAGAGGCAAAAGTGGAAGTCTCCTCTACTAAGTATGCTTCACAAATGGAACCCTCCACTCGTGCCTTGTTCTTGACTTTGTGTTTAAGGGAGTGCGGGAACCTATTACGAGAGGATACATACAAATAATTACTAGTTTTAGGGAAAGCTAAACTACGCTCTCGTGTTCGTGAATTTCATATGTATTAAGTAAAATAGTTGATGTTGTTTACCTCTCAAATGGATACATCCAGCGGTATTGGACTGGGCCACCAACTCTTGCTTCGTAAGGTAGATGAACTGGCAGGTGTTCCATGGAATCAAAGAAACTCGGCGGGAAGATTTACTCCAGCTTACATAACAAAACGGGTATATTGACTTCCATATCCTTTAATTGATTCACATTTAGTGTTGTCGATGTAAGCTCCCTAAAAAAGTGGCTAAGCTCAACAAGTGGGTTCCAAATTTGCTTCGGTAATGCGTCGAACGCAATTGGAAGCAACCGTTGCATGAACATGTGGCAATCATGACTCTTCATTCCATGTAACTTTGCTTCCTTAATGTCAACACATCTACCCAGATTGGAAGCATACCCATCTGGTAACTTTAGTTCTTTAACCCACTTACAGACGGCCACTTTCTGTGCTTTGCTTAGTGTATAACTTGCCTTCGATTTGATAAGTCTGCCACGACCACCGTCCTGCAACTCAAGTTCCTTCCGATTACAAATGTCAGCCAGGTCTAATCGGGCTTTATTTGTATCAATTGTCCTCCCCTTGATGTCCATCACAGTGTCAAACACATTCAAAAACACATTCCTCTCAGTATGCATGACATCAATGTTGTGACGGAGTAGCTGCGTCCTCCAATACGGCAACCTCCAAAATATACTTTGTTTTGTCCAATTATGGTTGACGCCATAATCAGGAATATGTTCTCCTTGGGTTTCCTGGACGAACGGTAAGTACTGTACTCTGCGCCATACATTAGGACCAGTCAAACGTGGTGGAGGCGATGTTGTCTCCGCACAACGCTTCTTGAATGCATTCTTGTTCCGCCTATAAGGATGATCTTCTGGAAGGAATTGACGATGACAATCAAAATATGAGATCTTTCAACTGTTTTTAAGCGTGAATGCCTTCGATCGCTCCATACATATTGGGCATCCAAGCTTCCCCGCGGTCATCCAACCCGACATCATCCCATAAGCAGGAAAGTCGTTGATCGTCCACATTAAAGCTGCTTTCATGATGAAATTATGCCTCAAAGATATATGTCAATACACCATCATTCCACAGCATTGTCAACTCATCTATCAGCGGCTGCAAGTACACATCAATCTTACCTTTTGGATTAGACGGACCCGGAATTATGACTGTTAGGAACATAAACTCCCTCTTCATGCACATCCCCGGGGGAAGATTGTACGGAGTCAGGATAACCGGTCAACAAGAGTATGCTTTTCGCATCGCCCAAAAGGATTAAATCCATCAGTAGATAACCCCAATCGGACATTGCGAGGGTCCTGCGAAAATGCCATATGAACCCTATCAAAATGCTTCCAAGCTTCTCCATCAGATGGATGACACAAGATATCTTGCTCCCTCTCATGCTCACTATGCCACCTCATGTGAGCTGCAGTGGCCATCGAAGAGTACAATCTTGTAAGTCTTGGCACGAGCGGAAAGTACCATATCTTTTTAGCAACCTCTTCTTCTCAATGCCCATCCTAGTGGTTGTCTTATACCGATTCGCACCACAAAATCGACAACATGTTATGCTTTCCGCTGAATCATCCTTATAGTACAACATACATCCATTCGGGCAACAATCAATTTTCAAACACCCCAGACCCAAATTTTCCACAGACTTCTTAGCATGATAAAAACTAGTAGGCATCCGATTGCCTTCTGGAAACGCCTTGGACACTGACCTGGTGAGGCGATTAAAACAGCCTTCTTGCATATTGTAGTCAGATTTGATACTCAACCATTCCATGCACATCGACAACTCCGTGTACTCCCGACATCCTTCCCACAATGGAGATCGTGCAAGACTCAAAGCATATCATAGAATCTTTGAGCTTCGGGATTCGGATTCTCCTCTATGTATTGGGAACCCATTCCACCATCTTCTCCCCCATCTTCTTCTAGTACAACACCAACCGATGGTCCAGCATGATCCATTATCATCTTCTTGTATGGATTCAATTCTTCCCTCCGGTCACCACTTCTATAGTACGAACCTTCAACCACAATCGGGTTTAAGTCAGGCAACGTCTCACCATGGTTACTCCACCAATAGTAATCAGGCATGAAGCCCTTCTCATAAAGATCGGCTACAACTCCATCCACGCTTTTGAAAGATTGACACTTGCATCTTTTGCAAGGACACCTCAATTGATCACCGCCCAGGCGTATAAATCTCTCCTGGATAACAACAAACTCTATAAACTCACCCACTCCAACTCTATACTCTTCCCTAAGACGTTTATTCCGATCCAACCTACGATACATCCATTTCCGATTCTCCGGAATATCCATTGCTGGCAATTAAATAGCCTGACCAATCCTACAATAACACTTACATATAACGGTGCATTCCAATAACTCCATCAATCTCGTTCTTATGACAAGGTATGAACCTATCCCATTCGAGAAGAAACCTTTGCCACACTCGGCTACTAATAGTTATTCCCATATTCAAATACCTTATACTTGACAAAATTTTGGCAGCATTTCCCATCGGTCTCCAAGTTACACGACTCGGGTGGTCAAAATCACCGCGATCAAGTATGCACCAGGAGAACAAAAGGAAATGCATCAGTCCGAGATTTCAACAAGTATATAAGGCATTTGAACATTGAAATGACTATTGTACGAGTGTGAAAAAGGTTTTTTTCCCAAACTGTCCCACTTGGACAATTCAAGATTCAATACAATGAGCATGCATACCTTGATAAGTTACGCATGCTCATTAATATTGAATCTCAAATAGGAAACTAAGGCTTTCGTAAATTAATTATTAACTCTAACATAAAATAAAACTATTAACCTATAAATATTGCAACATTGTTGAGCTTATATAAATTGCAGCGTAAATCAATACAAACTTAGATTAAATATTGTAGCAAACATCCTATTGAGCTCCGCTCTCCACTAACAAGTAGCGGTTAATTGTCAAACACATGCATAATTTCTAAATTATCAGCACACAGCCAACATCCCGCCTTTCGGACAGGATCACATCCTATTGAGCTGCGCTCTCCACTAACAAACAACACATATTGACAAACACATGCATAAAAATTAAATTATCAGCATACAATCAGACAAGATCACATCCTATTGAGCTCCGCTCTCCACTAACAAACAACACATGCTATGCAACAAAATCTACCAAGATGAATTTATATTTAATCAAATATAAATTACCTAAGCGACAAAATCTACCAAGATGAATTTTGTCATCTACTATGTTAAATTGTTATACCTAGATAATTTATCTCATGAATATCTAGTGGTAAAGCATGTGCTCTTGAAAAAATAATCAATGAAGCATAAAAAATAATAAAAAAACGTATGATTATATTTCCCTGAATCAATAGTAAATTATCAAACATCAAATGTGTCCATGATAGGAAATCACAATTTATATCCAACTACTATCAGCAACCCTCGAATAAATTCTAAGCATGAGAAAAACAAGATTGAACACATGGAACGTTTGATTATATCAATCGAGAGGAACACAAATTCAGTAAGTGTTAAATTCTAATATTGAGTAACAACAAGCCAACATAGCATATCAAAATAATAAGGGTTTCATCATCCCCATTGTACAAGAAAATCTAAATAGAAAAACTCATAGGTAGCATCAGTACCACCCTCCTCACGCTATGTGGGCATTCCTTAGAGATTTTTTTGTTTGAAAAGAATAATTTAGGGTGATGATGCCCTAGTCTAAGGTAGTGAAAACCCTCGGGCTCTATGATACAAAGGGATTTACATTTACCTTCCTCAAGGAGACTAGTGGGGGCTCGAACTCACGACCTGTCAGATACGAGATTATGTCATGCTAGCTCTACTAGACCAACCACTTGGGGTTCCTAATAGATTACTTTTGTTCTAGGTCTCTAACTCATTGGTTATATGATAAGATCAATTTAGATTTAGCTCTAATGCTTTATGATTTGTGCAAACACAAACATGAAAACCTCCCAGTCACCACTGTGTTCACACCATCACAGACCACATCAGACACAGCTTCTCCCATTCATTTATATAAACACAAACATGAAAACATTTGTGAATGATAAAGAAGTATTTAAAATCTGACATATGTAAAAACGAAAATTAAACATCAAAATCCAACCACAAACCACATAGCAAAAGCAAAACACACAGAGTTTTCAACAACAAATTTGTTACCTGTATTTTGTGAATCCGCCGACAGCTAACATATCTCCCCAGTCCCCAAGCGAATGGATGAGAGAGACCTTAGAAACAGATAGAGAGAGAGAGAAGCGGAGTGAGACAGAGAGAGATGCGAGAGAAACAGAGAGAGAGAGAGAGAGATGGAGTAGAGGAGAGCTTACCTGAGCAGAAGGGATGATGGTGGTGACAGGAGGTGTCTTGTGGTGGCCGGAGCGCGCGGCTAGGAAGAGAGAAACAGTGAGAGAGAGATATGCACCGAGTAAAATGAGGAAGAAGGAGGTTCTGTCGAATTTAGGGATTTCGATTTTAGCGACCAAATTAGTTCCGGTCGCTAATATGGTTAGTTTGAATTTGAATTTATAATTTTAGCGACCGATTTAAATTTCTGCCGCTAACACGAGCTATTTTAATTTTTTTACTTGTTTTTAGCGTAGAATTAATATCGGTCGCAAATATAAATAAAGTTTGAAGTATGATTTCATAAATTTGGCGACGGATTTTTAAATCGGTCGCTAATATAAATAAAGTTTGACCATTGCATTTAAATCGGTCACCATTTCGATCGCTAAAAATTCATAAATTCCTGACTTTTACTTTCCTTTGTTTAGCGACCGATATAGCGTCCGATATCTCTGCTACGCTCTATTTCGATCGTAGAATCAACTCTCACCAGTGTTTCATGTAGATCCTAAAATCGGCCGCTATTTCGGTCGCAAAAACCAACCAAAAAAGTCGGTCACTATTTTTGGTCGCTAAATGACCTTTTTTTTGTAGTGGTAATTGTATTGGCGTATGCGATTTTTCCCAACAAAAATATATGTCTCTCATGATTTTGAACTAGTTTTTTTTTTTTTTTAAGGATTTTCAACTAATTTGCTCACTTTTAAACTATATAAATGTTATCACAAATTTTGAAAAAACAAAACATATATAAGACAAAGTTGAATAATATAGTTTATACTTTTGTCAAAATAAAATTAGGACACAACTTTGGTGTTATTTTCTAATTTTGGTGTTATTTATTCAATAAAAATATGACATGTGTATGCTTTATTTTTATTGATAAGCTATTACACATATTTTCTAATTAAAAAATAGCACCCCACTCATAGTTCATCCTTAACATTATCCATTTTCACATATTTATTATTTTTTCTCTTTACTCAAGTCAGTAGTTATCTCAATACAGCAATGCCAAAAAGATAAAATGAAATTACCATTCCTTGAAATCTTAGAGTCGAATGGAATAATTGTTTTCACAAACTTAAGCGAATGACTTTTGTAGTTTCACACGAAATGCATGTGAAGACAAGTTAGCTTCATATGGTTTATATAATCATTGTTTTAGTTAGTGGGATTTGATCCCTAATTTCATTAGTGAAGTTTTTTACCATAATAGGTATAATCTTCCTAATTTTAGATGTTGTTAATTTTGTTTATGATATGGGTTTTGGTTTGGTTCCCATGTCTTTATTATTATTCTTTATTTTTTCTATTCTTTTAATAAATTGATGATGTGCTGGAAATAATAGGTAAGACATTAGTTGTCAACATAGTTGAGATCTATATACTTCTATTGTGATGTTTTTACACTCCATTTTATAAAAAAAAAAAATATCAAAAATATGTTTCTATACAATATCCGATATGGTATCTTGTCTTGTACATGTTAAAAAAAGATTTGACTCCTCTAAAATAAAAAAATAATGATATATTTATCCTTAATTTAATAAATACATAGAAATCTCAACTCAATAAAAATCATCAAAAGGTACATTATCAATTTAGAGACTTTCTCCAAATAACTTCAAAAACCATTTTCCTCCCGCAAAATAACAAAATAACTGAAAATACACTTCACTTTAAACCAAAAAAAAATAGAAAAGAAAAAAAAAAGTTAAATTATTCTTTTGATCTTTATATTTATTTTAGGTTTTCTTCCATTAGTTTTACACTAAGTATGTTTGGTTTCGACAGCCAAATCAAAAAAGAAACACGCTTCACTTAAATCTTTGCATGTAAACCAAACCCAGTAATTAACAGCGCAATAATCAGCTTCGAGCTTTCACTAATTACACCGCGATGCGTTCGCCGGCAACGCCTTTCATCCTCGCCGCCGCCGTATTCGGCTTCTTCTTATTCAATCGCACCACCGTAAACTCATCAGACCCTTCCGAGTGCGGGCCCACAACGAAGCGGGACCCACGGACCCTCCGTCACGACCAAATCACGGTCCTCATCAACGGCTTCTCCGAGTCCCGCATTCCCCTCCTCCAATCAATCGCCGCCACGTACTCCCTCTCCCCTCTCGTATCCTCCGTGCTCGTCCTCTGGGGAAACACATCCACCCCGCCACGTGTCCTTCACCAATTGGCTCTCAACCTCTCCACATCCTCATCCTCAGCATCAATCACCCTTCACCGCCAACCCTCCAGCAGCCTCAACAACCGGTTCCTCCCGCGCCGCAACGACATCCACACCGACGCCGTTTTGGTCTGCGACGACGACGTCGAGGTCGACGACTCGTCGTTCGAGTTCGCGTTCCGCGTCTGGTCGACGAACCGCGACCGCCTGGTGGGACTCTTCGCGAGGTCGCACGACGTGGACCTGAACCGGAAGGAGTGGATCTACACGGTTCACCCGGACCGGTACTCGATGGTGCTGACCAAGTTCATGTTGCTGAAGAGCGAGTACTTGTATAAGTACAGCTGCGAGGGTGGGGCCCAGATGGTTGAGATGAGGAGGGCCGTTGATGTGGTCCGGAATTGTGAGGATATACTGATGAACTTTGTGGTGGCTGATGAGACCAATGTGGGGCCCTTGTTGGTTGGTGGGAGGAGGGTTAGGGATTATGGGGATGCAAGGAATGATGAGGAGGGTGGTTTTGGGGGGAATGAGGTTAGTGTGGGGTTGAGTAGTAGGAAAGGGGAGCATAGGAAGAGGAGAGGGTGGTGTATAAGGGAGTTTCATAGGGTGTTAGGGAGAATGCCTTTGAGGTATAGTTATGGGAAGGTTGTTGATTCTGTTGGTGAACAGGGGTTGTGTGAGAAAGGGGGGAAATTGGTGGTTTGTGATCAATGATCTATGTGGATAAAGTTTTCTTTTTTCTTTTTTAATTGCATTTTTTTATATGTGTTTATCATGTTGTGCAATCTACATTGCCTTTGGTATTTTAGGCTACTTTGCAGGGGGCTTGATCAGACTAAAACCCCTTTCTCTTTAAGTGTCCAAGCTTCGCCGGAGTTCTCGCTGGTTGTGAATGATGACTTGATTCCTGGTTGAAAGTAAAGGTAATTTTTTTTTTGCTGGTTTGATATTTTCCCTGGTTTCTATGTGTTCGCATTTGTATATAAGGAATGAGATTTTTTTTTTTTTTCGTTGGCAATTGTTGCTTTCTAGTGATGTTGTGGATGCTAAGTTGCTAGCATGTTTGTTTTAGTTGAAATACACTAATTATGAATGGTAAATGTACTAAGTGCTGTCTATAGTGCTCCTTGCCAAAGGAAGGTGTATTCATGCACCTTCTATCCACCATAGAAAGTGTAGAAAGAATGAATGTAAAATCAGACATGCAGGATGCAGTTTCTACCATGGCCAAGCAACCCCAAAACTTACAAGTTCTAGAATGCTCCTCCTCTCCGTAACAACTCTGCCTTTTTTCCTTGGTATTAGGGGAAGGCATGCTGCTGTGCAAGGCCACCACCAACCTTAGCGATGATTTTTAGTATAATTTGCATATTATCTACTAACAAGAAAAATCTAATAATCAAAACTCAAGCCATAGCGTGTGTGAGCAGAAGGATCAACCCACGGCCACAAGCAACACTCACTCTTATTTATACATATTCATCCCACTTTCCATCCGGCCCATCCCACTGCTGCCCAGTAGCTAGGGATGGATCAATAGCAATAGAATTTTGAAATGCTGTAGGCTGCATTATGAATGTTTATCTTTCTGTGATCTTATATTTCACCAGTCTTGAAATTTGTCCTCTATTCACTAAAGTTGCAGACAATTTTATCAACGAGTGGTTCTAGTCTTCCAGCTCTCCCTCGTTATAATAGCTGATTTCTTGAATGAAATTGATGACTTGGTTCTATTTTGGGCCCTAGTGGGTCTCATATATGATCTTTACTGTTCTATAAGTTTAGTATTGCTGTGAATGTTGTTACTGGACAGGTGAATTGGTGAATTAACCACTGCCTGATTGATCATTTACTGTGCAATTGACATTGTTCTTCCTAAAACCATTGAGTGATGCCACCAGAGCCTTTTCCTTGTCATAAATTGACATTCTGTCTTAAATTCTAGCTAACTGGGTAACAGTCCGGTGTTCTCACAATGCATGTTTTATGTTGAAGAAAATTTTCTTTTGCTTGATTACATATTATTTGGACCATATCATTAAATACACAGCACAGCACAAGTACTGGAATGGGAGTTTTTTTATCTGCCTGGATATATTATGAACTATTGATGCCCATCTTTTGTAGATTATGTGTTTATGGAAGATGAAGAGACGACAGAGAAAGCTCTGAAGTGTCGAATGGCTGAATGGCTGTTGTCCTGTGATTTGCACATTCCATTGTCCTATGGAGGATAAATAGTACCAAAGACAGATCAATCTTAAGGGGCAGAATAGTAACAAAGATCAATGAACCCTGATACCCTATGTAGGTAGCAGCAATGGAAAGCTATGGACATTGGTAAGAATGTGTAAGGTACCAGAGCATTCTTACCATGTGCCTTACACTGTTGCTGGTCACATGGAATTAACGTGTAAGCTCCCCTATGTACATGTAGAATTGGATTGTATCTTGCAATTATTCAAGGATGCTTTTAACCTTTTTCTTGTCCCATTTCTAAGATTGTTTTTGAGACTCTATTAGTTTTAGATACTGAATTTTGGGTGCATTTGCCTTGATGAATCAAGTCTTGATTAAGGTCAAGTTGAAAGGATAAAGGTAGCAAGATTTGGCTAGTGAGTGGAACAGTAAGAAGCTATCCACTCTTTGATCATCTAATGGGTTAAGATCTCTATGCATATAATCAAATCAATGCTGGATATAGATAATCAGTTTCTAATTTAAAGCTCCCCTCACTTTAGAGGAGCCAAATTTAAGGTGTGAGATTTCCACTTGATTTTCTCTGCACCATTAGAATCCCTTCCCAACAGAAAAAAAAAATCATTCCATTCGATTATCAAAAAAAAAAAATCAAAAGGCTACGAGTCCTTGCATAAACACAGCTCCAAAGATGACTTCTTTATATCCAAGGTTGCTCATACAACCCCTATATTATTAAACTAGTTGTTCCTGATTTATAATATATAAATATAAATTTATACTTATAATTAATCATATTTATTAAATAATTAACAGATTATTCACTAATAAGGAATATCCATTAAATAACATTATTCATGCAATATACAAAAAAAAACTCTGAAATTGTAATTTTTGACTGCTTATAAAGCCTTTTATTAAAGGGGCCTAAATACTGAGAATTGAGTTCCTGAATTTAATGTGTAAACAATTGACTAGTTATAGTTGAAATTCAGTAATAACTAATAACTAAACAAAGTTTACAATTATTTTGGGACGGCTTCCAAAACTAATTATAAAATATTAAAATTCAATTTCAATTCAATTCCAATGTAAAATGCTTATTCGGATTGCAACAGTTCTCTATCGAAGTGCATGTTGCAGTGGATTATTGCAATATGAAATACGACCTATTAGTAATTCAATTTTTTATAACTAAATCCTCAAAGGCATAAAAAAAAGTAAAATGCTCATTAAGCAGATAAACAATTACACGAGGATTTTTTTTCTTTAAAAAAAAATGTACTTGAGCTTACTAGACAAGCTTCAGAGATAATCTCAGCAAGTCTGAAGAGCAAAAGCATTCGATTTACGAGCAGTTTAACGCCTCTCTTGCAATCAACAGTGCTAAGGAGGCTGCCTGAATTACTACTCGATAGTTGCATCTTTATTTCTCCAAATCCAATCATCAATTTTCATACACTCAAAAAAGAATGAATCAAAATTTAAAAAATAAAATAAAATGTATCAACCTTCACAAAAAGATCCGCAAGATTGACTGAAAAAAATCACAGCGAAGAAGGGTGAAAAGGTTAATTGGGTTTGGTATTGGGTGCTGCATTCATCTCTAAGGCACAGATTTATAAAGCCAAAGAGCCAAACTCCAGACCCTTTTATTTAACTTTGTAATCGTACCAATCAATCTATGCATCTACGATATGCAACATAGAACACATAAAGCATAGGTAACAATTAGATTTAAAAAACGGAAACCTGAGACAGACACACAAACATTAGTTCTTCAAGAACGGCGTCACACAAACTACGCTACTCGCTAACCCAAAACCCTAGTTAAGGTGAAGAGATTCGGGACGTATATATATATATAAAGCCAACAAGGTAGCGTGGGTGTGGGATGATGAGGTTGCGGCAGCTCTCTAGTCATGGCCTCGTGTTTTAGGGTTTTGTCACGTTGATGCTTTTGGACCGGAATAATTGGGTTCTCTATGGTCCAGGTTAACTGTAGTTCGGCCCATTCATTTAAAGTGTTGAATAACCGAAATTGAGAAGTAAAAAGAAAAGGCAAAAGTAAGGACAGTAAAGCTGATAAAGTGGGCTAACCTCTCTCACCCGAATTGATCAATCATAAGTAGGAGTGTTTGTGGAATGGATTGGATCGGGTTTGAGATAAAAAAATTATTTGATCTAATGATAAAAATAATGTGCGATTTGGATTTGATCGGTTTGCTTCTCTTTAAAAATATGATCCAATCCAATCAAATGCGGATTGGATTGGATAATTCGATTTTTGTCACACTTTATTTTTTCCTTATGTCAAGTGTCTTTTCTTTTTATTTAATAGTTGACAGAAGATAATCTTCATTTTAATTTGGAAGTTTGAAAAAAAATAATTATTCATATTTTTAACACGTTCTTTTATGTTAATTTTCTATATCTACTCTCACTTATCGTATTTTTTTTCCCTTGAATCGTCTACAAATAAATTGTAGCGAATTATTTTTCAAATTTACTTAATTAATTTCCTATTTTTCATATTTACTCAATCAAGTATATATATGTTATGTATCAAAACTTTAAGCAAAATATAACTTCAAGTAATTAATATTTATTCTAAATTATCTAATATATGTCATTCCAATAAAATATTAAAGAGAATGAGGGACATAAAAGTATGAAAAACAATGCTCAAGTATAAATAATACTATAATTTCAACAATAATAGTATATGTATATCATATATCGGTTTGAATTGGATTTCACAAGTGGATCCAAAATCATATCCAATCCAATTAAAAATAGCGATTTTTTTGGTTTTCGGTTTTTCGATTCGGTTTTTACGGTTTGGATCGGTTGTGAACACCCCTAATCATAAGTGACTAAAAAAAAGTGGGTCAACTGAATCTAGCTTCCTTTTTTATGAGTCAAGAAATAGTCATTCTGGCTCGACTTACCCTGAGTTGGTGGATTAGACGGATTAACTCACTTAAAACTAAAAAAACAGAAGAACATAACAATTTAAAAAAGGTGGCTAATAGACAATGTTTGTTTATAAAACGATGTCGTAGTTAAAACTAAGATAGAGCTTTACTGAAATTGCGCTATCGTTATTGGATAATTAAGATAGTGAATGTTTTAGCCGCTGTGCTATTGACAGCATGAAACCGCAAGTGTACGACTTCGTTGTCAAGTAATAAAAAGATCGAATCCAAAAGGACCGTGATTTTGAACACCGATTAATTATTAAATCAATTAAACTAAACAATGAAAGATTTGATTTTTTTGAAATTATAATTAAGTAACAAATCAAATATTAAAATCGCAATCAAACAAAATCAAAAACAAATTAGGAGAGTGAATCAAATTGGGTGTTTTCAAATCACAAAGGAATTTCCAAGAATTGGGTTACCAACAAGACCGTTTATGCTACTAAATTGACTACCCCTTTGTTAATTATCAAAATGTTTTGTGTAACGCCCCGATTTTTGTGTCTTTCTGTAGTAGTAAATACATGTGTTTATATATTTATTTTTGGTAAAATCCAGATAGTGATTTTAAATAAACTAAAATCATTTTTCTTGTGTTCTATTACTGTAGGAAGTCACAGTTAAATTTTTGGTTGAAAATTCATACGAAAGTCGGCCTGCATTTTCACTGCCGATACAAGTTTACTGAGCAAAAAACTTAATTTTGACCCGTGAACAAAACGGTTGGTGGTTTTGTTGTGTTTTGTATAATATTGGGAGTTTTCGAAAAAATCCTTGTTCTGGGTCAAAATATAATATTTATTCTGGGTGAAATACGATCAGAAACTTGAACCGGATACATAATGGAGCAGAATATGAGACATGAAAGTATTGAAGTGACTTGTTGGAAAATTAGACATGGTGGTAGAAGCCTTTTGTCACATCCATAAAAAAGTGTCATCATTACACTTTTTCAAATTTTACTATTTTATAATCAAATAAACCATTTTTTCTCCTTTTTGCCAACAAAATATGGCGTAACCCAAAACTTGGTCATCAAGTTCTCTCTCTCTCTTTCATGCCTACTCCCTATCTCCCTCTATATATTCACACTCCATTTCACATCACTCATTTTCTTCTTCATCATCCTACTATTTCAAGTTTCTATCACTTAAAGTTTTCATTTTTACTCATTGTCAAGCTTCAAGTTCTTCATACTTTTTCATCATAGCTTCAAGAGTAACACTCTCATACTCTTCTCTTTCAAGGTCTACATTTATTTTATGAGTTTACTCTATGTTTTCCATTGATGATCTTAAAGCTCTTTTTAACTTCTAAAATCTCTAGAAAATTGTAGAAAAATCTATTTGAGTTGAAACCAATTTCTATGAACTCATAACCATCTCTATATTCACTATCTATGAGCTTGCATGAAAAAAAAAATATAGCCTATTCGTCAAAGGATGGCCGAACCTATGTGGTTTTGGACCTAGGGAGTTTTGTTTCAATTTTTGTAATATGATCATGAATTTAAACCTCTTAGTACATTTTGATGCCAAATCTAAGAGCTTTCACGAAACAAAAATTTATCTCCCCGTTTTCCTAGCATGGCCGAAACCCTAAGCTAGTGGCTTAGTGGGATTTTTGTTCAATCTTTGTAAAATGATCATTGTTTATGAACTTCTAACACTTAAGGATCATTAATCCATGAGTTGTATAAATTTTGAAAATCTCTAACCCTATGTTTGTGTCATGGCCGAATCTAGGAGACTAAGGAAGATGATGACGCTTTAGTTGTTTTTGATTTGTGTTATGTGTTTGAAATTCTTAGAGTTCCATCGTGAAGCGAGTACGGAGGATCGCAGTAACCTACATCAAGCTAGAAGCACTAATACCTCGATCTCAGGTAAGAGGAGAAAGCCTGAGGGATGTTTCCAATAATTGTATGCATGATTGTTGTGATGAACTGAGTTGTTTTATATGATTGGTGATGTACTGAGTTGTCTAATATGATTGAATTGCTTGCTTTAAATGTCCAAGCTTGATGATTTACTTGATTATGATTTATGATTTGGATATATGGAATGAACCGTTTTATTTGTTATGTTGTTGATGAGAACATTATTCTGCTGTTGATTGATGTCTAAGAAGCCTGACCTCTGTCGGTGTACAATTAATTATTGTAATAAAAGTCTCAAAAGACTCATGAGGAAACCTTGAATATAACCATGTTTATCAGAGCGCTTCTTTGTTAAAAGAAATGAAGTTGAGATTTAAAATAGAAAAGAAAATATATTTTAGTATATTACCAATTTCGGAAAAAAATATGAAATGGAAAGTATTCTGGGAACTAAGTGGGAAATATTTTAAAGCTTGAGAACAACCTTTCTTCCATTCAAATAATTTTAGTATAAGTGAAAATAATTTTAAGAAGTATGTTTTATGAAGGAAAACCTTTGAAAATGATTGATACTATTTTAGAAAAGAATTTGAAAGGATTTGACAACGTTATAAAGTTAGTTTGGAAGAGAAGAGGAATTTTAAAGGGAAAAATGGATTTCTTTATGACTTAACGTTTTACAAATGCATTTCCAATGAAAAGGTTTTGGTAAAATACTTTTGAAAATATTCCGGCAAGCTTGGACAAGTCACTGAGGTTTCATTTTGTATTTATATTTCACTGAACGAAAAGGAATAAATATGTTGAAAGATGAATCTGGTATGCGAGACGTCGAATACTAGAGTTCTATAACTTACACGTAGATCTTGGATCAGTGTCACGTTGTTGTGGACTGTGCGTCCTATTCACGTTGTGATAAAATGTGAAAAAGTTGAAAGTTGTTTTCTATGACCACAACTCTTGACCGGTGCATCGGTCTAAGGTGTTATGATTGAGCACTCGGACTGTGTGTCCTATGTTGATGTTGCTAATTTCAAAACGTTAAAATTTATGAAAATTCGTTAGCTTGTCAGCTTCGACAACGAAAGAGAATGAACACAAAGAAAACGTTAAGAACAATTGTTTTACATGCATTTTAGGCAGACGTGCCTCACGTTGATAGGAGTGATGCCTTGATGATCAGGTATTCACAATACGATGTATCACTGCATCCTGGGATGGGACAGTGTGTTATTAAATCCATGAGCATGGAATACTGCATCCTGGGATGGGACAGTATGCCATGGATATTTAGATGGATCCCGACGCGTCTCTGGCACCGACGGGAATGAGGACACTAAATTTTGATAATGCGGGAGATCCGGGCGTGGAACATACTCCTCGGATCCCGTGCGCCATCTATCGCGGCTGGTTAGTGAACCGAAAGGAAACGGGGAAGAGGGACCACGGCACCGAGTGCGAGGCAGTAGGAATGGTTCGGGTGTCACTACCACCCCCTTGGTACTATCAACAAGTGTTGGTGCGGAGGGACGACTTCACGAGCACCCACCCTTAGGAGTGCCACTTAGGGAGTTGAGCCGACTTCACCTATTGAAGAGGATCCGAAGGAAGATCCGAGGAGTACCATGAAGGCGAGCCGGAAGATCACGTCCTTTACGACGATGACATTGACGATGTGCCGGAGTATATGCCTGATGACGATCCTGATTTTGATGATTATGACTCGCCCGATAAGGGCGGAGAAATGGTGGATGCGTCGTCGGGGAATTCCTCAGGGAGCGGGAGTGTTTAGACTGGCCCTTTTTTTTACGGCTATTAGTTGTAGACCAGCTTAGGGGTGTCCTTTTTGGGAATAGTGTATCCTGGTCTGACTGTATTTGGCTTCATAGAGCCACGGTATTTTGATATGTGGTTCCAGACCTTCCCCTGTTTTGCTTTATCTTGCTTACAACTTTTCCCTTTTATGTTTAGTGTTATCAATGGTCGGTACTATAAGGCCCCGACCTTTTGTAATATATATATATATATATATATATATATATATATATATCAAGTTGCAACTGCCACTGCTTAGATATTTATGTTGTTCGTGTATCATGTTCTGAGTATTTATCTACTCTTTTAAATATATATATATATATATATATATATATACACACACACACACATATAATCACGATTTTGAGAATATTTAATTATTAAGAGAATGTTATTTTCCGAAAGTAACCAACATTTTAATCAGTTTTATTTTTTCGTAACGGGTAACCATGTGACTCCCAAGTTGAGGTGTTACACTTTGAAGGTGAATTTATCCTAATATAGTTAATGTTCCCTCTCGAGATGCAAGAACCGTGCCTAATTAAACCAACCCCCTACTCTCGTGGTAATTGTATTTAAATTTGACCCATTGAGGTTTGTGACAATTCAATGAACCCTCGAAGGATCGCTTATAACTCTCTTGATTTAAGTCCTAAGTTCAATCCTTATAGATCCAAAACCTAAGTTCACTTCTCAGTTCGTCCTTAGAGTATCTATGATATGCAAATAATTGTGCACTAAATTCACAAGTAATTCATGCAATATGAATTAAATCTAAAACAAATTGAAATTAACAAAGGAAAAACATTAATTCATAACATAAAACAAGTCTTGGGCATAACCCCAATTCCTAGAAATAAGAGACTACTCAAGCATTGTCATGGTGATAGCAATCTTGATCAAAAAGAACCTAAAAATCCTAACAGAAAGAGAGAAGAAATTGGAGAAGAGAGAGATCAATCCTAATGTCAATGCTTCCAATAGCAGCCAAAAGATCCCTATTTTCGAGCCCCAACATCCTATAAATAGGTTAGGTTAAGAAATGGTCAAAGCCCATTACAAATTAGATCAAAAAAAGATAAAAATTATGTTTCTGTCGCGTCATGGTCGTGATGGCCATCAGGGCCAGGCCGTGACAGCTTTTGACTTTTCAATCTCTCACCATTCTTTCCTGTCATGGCCATGACACCTGTCACGGCCAGGCCGTGACAGCTTCTGATTGTTGGATTCTTCTTTTTCTTCAATTGTGCGCGATCATGGCCATGATGACCATCACCCCCAGGCTATGATGGCTTATGCCTTGCTTGTTTTTCATGCTTTTCAGGTTCCATCTTCAAGCAAACTCTAAATCAACTGGACTTAAGCATTTTCATCATGAATTACTGCACACAAACACCACAAAAACACCTTAGGATTTTTCTTGTCCTCAAGCAATAACGAAGGTCAGACAAGATAAACAGTTAGAGCACAGACAGTGAACCAAGAACCCGAGTACAAATCCAAGTAACAGGCATATCCAAATAAATAACAAAGAGACAATCAATTTCTAGTCCAATTAGAAGCTTAGGTTCCCTAAATTTATGTCTCTCACTAATTTGGGCACTCTTCTCACCTCACTCATGTGTTTAGGGACATATGACAATTCGCTCAATTTCTTCAAGGATAGTACCCTACCATAAGCTTGACTATTAACCAAAATATCTACTTTATTAATGAAAACACATAAGAATCAAGATGTCTTTCATTTTGGTTGTAATGGGGCCATGAGATTAATCGTTAGGTGGGGAAACCAAGAAAAGAAAAATTCAAGAAGGCTAAACAAAATATCAAACAATGCAAAGCAAGAGAACCTTCTATTACTTCTATTCCTCTCCTCTGAGTCACTTCTCCTTCTATAGTTACTCAACTCAATGATATATGTAGAATCCATATATCGAGCAACGCAAGGTGAGTTTCTTCATTTTATTTTATTTTGGTTTTTTTTTGTTTTTAAGATTAAAATGCATGGTGTGTTTTTCATTCAAAGTCTCTTTCTATTGCTATCCAAAAGAGGAACGAAATGTTCATAATAATATAGGTAACAATGGCTATCTTTGTTAAGGACGAAATACTGGCTAAATGGATACATAAAAGCCATAAAAGGGTAGTTTTAGTTTTGTCTGAGTACAATGCCATACAAATTAAAGAAACTACTTTCAAAACACATAATTATCCCTTTTTACAACAAAGGTGCTTTTGGATTGTGGAGCTGTTCAGGCAGATGCTTTGACGGTGGATCGACTTGCACCATTGGAGAAGGTATAGGAATGTCATTTTACATTTGATTATTTATAGTTGAAATGCTATGTGAAGTTTATACTTCAATATAACTTTCTTTCTATTTCTGATCCCTTGCTTTGTACTTGGCAATGTTAGTATTCCGAGACAACAGTGAAGCCTCATGCTAGTATCTTGGCAAAAGAAACAGAGTGGTTGAACTCTATCAAAGCTGACTTAGTGGTACATGTTATATTCTTTCCTTTCTTATTGGGCAAAAAATGAAAATAGAAACCGAGCATTAATTCATAATATTTGGAGATGAAAATGTGGGGAGCCCATCGTATGGCTAATTGACTATGAGCTCATAACCAGAAGCAAAACAAAACGACATTATGAATTTGATTTCTACTTAGAGTGTGTTTGGAAAAGCTAGAAAAAATAGATTATGTTAATAATCGATTATATGTATAATTTATTATTGTGATAATCGATTATAATTAAAATCTGTCTTTATTTGAGTATATTTACAGAAAAGATATTTTAAGGATCGTGTCTACGGTGAAGTAGGACACCAAGTGCCACAGTGATGAGGCACATTAACTTACCTGTAGTTGCGGGGGTAATTAGTGTTTTCGTTTAATTTGAATTTTATTCAACTAAGGGTGCGTTTGATTTGTAAAAATTTAGGGGACTGGACAGCACAAATTTTTTTTTGCTTTATTTGATTTGAAAAGTGGTCAGAGGACATGACACAAAAGGTGGTGAGGGACAGGACAAAAACTTAAAATTTTGTCCCCCATCAAACAATGGGACAAAAAGTTGTCCCGTTGATAGACTAACAAAAGACAAAATTATCCTTACATCTCTCTCCTCTCTTCTCTCTCCCTCTCTCTCATCTCTCTCTCCCTCTCTCCTCTCTATCTCTCTCCCCTCTTTCTTTACTCTCTCTCTCATCTCCCTCCCTCTCTCTCCTCTCTCTTTCTTTCCTCTTTCTCCCTCCCTCTCTCCCCCCCTCTCTCTCCTCTCTCTCTCCCTCCCTCCCTCTCTCCTCTCTCTCCTCTCTCTCTAATTCTCTCTCCTCTCCGTCCTCTCTCTCTACATAATTATACAAAATTATATATTGTATATTTATATATTAAATAATATATATTATAAAGGTTATTCCGGTAAATTTAATATTATTTTGTTTGTGCTGTCCATTATCCATCAAACAATGATATGATAAAAAGAATTGTCTTTCAGAACTCAATGATTTGTCTGTGATGTCGCATGTCTGCCTTGTCGCCAGGCCCGTGATACCTTCTGCAAATCAAACGCACCCTAAATATTAGTGAACAAACGCTTCGAGGAGAAAACCGATGGATTCCCCCTTTTGCCCCTTGCATCTGTTTTATGGATATTAGCATAGGTGAAGACATCCATTTTGCACAGTGTTCGTTGAGCATCAACTAGGGTGCGTTATTTAACCTTGAAAATTCTAAAATGAGGTGGTGGTGAAAGTGGATCCGCCAGTTAGCTGTTAATCCAAATCCCTTTGTAACGGTAAGCTCAGCACGAACCCTTAACTTCTTTGGTTGATCTGGTTTCTGAGATATAGGGTTCCAGGTCTAGATTTGTAAAATCAGGGTTCATGTTCCAGATTTAAAGTTGTTCATGTGGTGTACCCTTCCATAAGAATTATTCGTGGAGGCTTGGTGGAGCTGGATAAAGCGTGTGTAACCCGTAAGTAGCTCATGTTTCTTTGAAATTTGATAGAAATCCTTTGACATTTAGAACTTGTTTGAGGGCTAGCCTGTATTTGACCTTGTGGTAGTGCGCGAGTGTAGGGTATGTAGCAGGCATGGGTCTATGTTTGTCTTTTATTCAGTACCATTTTATTGACAATCATATTCATATGCGTTATTTTTGTTAGTTTTTTATTTTGCATATTTTAGAAAATTGTAGAAGTGTCCATTTACTCAGAAGATGAGTGCCACAAATGTTGACGGCTCTGGGCAAGTATACCCAGTCGTGCAAGTAATACGGTTGTGAGACCGGTTATCGTATCCACGAGGATTGGATGTCAATTACCAATTCACAAACTCGACAACTATCTAGACTATGAAGAGAAATCAAAACAAACAAAACAAAGGAATAAAATCTTTTTGTCTTTTTGGGGATTTTTAACAAACACTTGGAGTGCAGAAAGGATATGTTGGGATTAGACTTCACCAAACCTCTACCTCATGCAATACCAGGACTAGATAAATCCCATTCATGCTTCAAATATTAAAATCAATCCACTAAACTACTCAAGCCCCGATTCCTCGGATGGCAAAAGCCTAAATTCACTAATAGACCCTAATTCCTTAGGTGGCCTAGATTAATGAATTTGCATTAGGATTAGGGATTACGTGATTACTAGTAAACCAAACTCCATTCCTAGACGCAAGGGTTACTAGGTGATTAAATTCAATTCCACTTCTAATATGAATTTCCCAATTGCATATCAAAACACAAATCAAGTCATGGGGGTGCTAGTCACAACAAGCATTAAGCATGGAAAATTAATCACTAATACGAAGGCATGAACACAAAATAATCAGTCAAGATAAATACATGAAGTTTAATTTGATTACATCTAATCCCAACAAACGGGGATTAGCTACTCATAATTACAGAGAAAGCCAAACCAAAGAAATAGGAGAAGAGGAGAGAAGAGGCTCCATGGGAACTTTCCACCGTTGTCACAGCAGCCCCTCTCAGCAACTCCCTTCTAGGGTTGAAACCCTCTTCCCAGCCTCCAAGTGCCTCCAAGTGCGTCCCCCTCTCAAAACTCTCCAAAACTAAAAACCTCCCCCATTTTGCCCTAAAGCAGCAATTTATACCAATCAGACTCTGCGCGCGCTCGCGAGGCGAATGTTAAAAATCTGCTGTTTCAGAGACTGGATCTCTCGCGAGGCGAGACAGTAAGGGTCTTCTCAACTACGCCCGTGATGAGTATCAGGGCCTGGGCGTGATGGCTTCTGGTCCACAGTCTCGCGAGGCGAGTAGCCTCTCGCGGGGCGAGGCAGAGAAGATGACATTTCTGTCCCAGACTGGTCTTCAGGCTCGCGAGGCGAGTAGCCTCTCGCGGGGCGAGCAATTCCCCTGACAGCTTCTGACTTTTGCCTTCTGCTTGCTTGATCATGGCCGTGATGATCATCACGGCCAGGCCGTGATGGGCTCTGTTTGGCTCATATTCTTCACTTTTCAAGCTCTGTTTCATCCAGGCTCCATCATGGCTGATTTTGATCATTTTTACATTAATTCCTGCAAAACAACACTAACAAACCGCTTCACCCGTTCCAAGGGAAAATCTAACTAAAATCAAATAAAGAATGCCTAATCTTTATGAAAAATGCATGCAAAAGTGTACAAAAAACATGATGTAAAATCACACTATCAACAACCCAAATGATAATACGCAAATGGATGTCGAGGGTGAGTCAGTGGATTCTCCCGGTGAAGATGTGGATTCCAGACATGGTACCCATGAGATGGATGGTGTTCCCATTAACTGCAAACATGACATTCTTAATCTTGACCTCAGGAGCATGGGTCTCGAACGACTAAGTAATTGTCATTTTGCAAGTTTGGATATTGCATATTTGTTTTACTATATGGAAGAATGAATGGTTTCTCTACCCGTAAAGGGAAGATACTTAGTAACAACAATGGTGAGGCAATCCAGGGAACTTTTATGTTCCACAAGCAAGGTTTCCGTGAGGACAAAGGGTTAACCATTGAGAACCATAAAAGATAACCGAAGCTTGAAACTAGATGTAGCTGCATGGCTAAATTCAAGGTTCAAATAGATGTAGATTCTTAGCGATGGTATGTCACCTGTTTTGATGACTTTCATAATCATGAACGAATAGATGAGGTGTACCGTGGGATGTTGGCTACTCATAGGAAGATGACAAATGGGGATATTCTGTAGATGAATAATTTTATGAAGGTTGGAATAGGTGCACCTAATATTTTTAACTCCTTTGCTAGTCAGGCTCGAGGGTATGGGAAAATAGGATTTCGAAAGAAAGACATCTACAATCAAATTGGGAAGGAAAGGAGACTACAGGGATCAGATGCGGCGAGTGCGGTTGAATACCTCCGCTAGTTGGCATTGAATGACCCACTAATGTTTGTTCGCCACACAGAGGATTCAGATGGAAGGTTAGAGCATTTGTTTTGGTGCGATGGTAATTGTCAAATGGATTACTTAGTCTTTGGAGATGTTGTTGCATTTGATGCGACATATGGGAAAAACAAGTATCACTGCCCTATAGTTGTTTTTTCTGGTGTGAATAACCGCAATCACACCATTACGTTTGCTAGTGCGGTGATTGCAAATGAGATTGAGGACACATACGTTTGGTTGCTAGAGCAATTTTTGGAGGCAATGAAAGGTAAGGTGCCAACGTCAGTTATCACTGATGGAGACATTGCGATGAGGAATGCTATTAGGAGGGTTTTTCCAAATGCCCATCATCGTCTTTGTGCATGACATTTGTTTCGCAATGCGGCCAGTAACATTACAATTCCAGCTTTTATTACTCAATTTCGAAAATGTATGTTGGGTGACTATGACATAGGACAATTTAAACGACGTTGGAATTCAATGGTTGCCGAGTTTGGATTGGAAGATAACAATTGGGTGAATGAGATGTATCAGAAACGGGACACGTGGGATACATCATATATTCGTGGAAACTTCTTTGCAGGTTTTCGAACTACTTCTCGATGTGAGGGTTTGCATGCACTCATTGGAAAGTTTGTTTGGTCAAGTTACAACCTGACAGATTTCTTACAATACTTTCAACGTTGTCTGAACTACCTACGTTTTAAGGAAATAGAGACTGACTTTACGTCTGTCTATGGAGAGCCAATTTTACAAACTTTCATGACATTGAGCAGTCGGCTGCTAGAATACTACAAGGGAGGTATTTTTACTTTTTCGTGATGTGCTTGGGTGTGCCACTATTATGAATGTTATATACTGTAGGAAAACATCTAGGAATTCAATCTACAAAGTTGCTAAGTATCGGGTGACTGGAAATTAGTGGCATGTGGCACATTACCCATCAAGCAATGAATTTAGGTGTTCATGTCAGAGGATGGAATCCTTTGGTCTACCTTGTGATCATGTAGTTGCAGTATTGGTTTATCTCAATATGGTTGAGTTACCTACGACTCTTGTGTTAGATAGATGGACTAAGGCTGCGAAAGACAGAATCCAGGGCAGAATAGGGGACGGTACAAACTTTTTGGACTCTCATGTAGTTGCTCGATATGTGTGGTTGGTTGAATCATGTAGGGAGATGTGTAGTTTGGCATGTCAAACAGATGAGGATTTCAATAGTGTTAGAGATAAAGTTAGTGACATAATTTTGCTGTTAAAAGAAAAGAATGTTGGACAGGAAGTTAGGGTGCGGGTTGGAAATTTAGAGGACAGTTTGCATGATCTAGTGAATGCAAGACGCAAGGTAGGTGGGTCACGAAATTCAACAACTTCGGTCATCAAAACTAAGCGTACGACCAGGTGTGGCGCTTGTAGGGTCCCTGGGCACAACAGGCCAACATGTCCATTGATGAGAGAGCATATGATGATGTGGTGGAGCGTGAATATGGTCGGCCATTGACTTCTGAAGATGAGGATTACGAATATGAGAACTATGAATCCAGTGATGATGAAATAAGTATGTTCTTGTTGAGTTTTTGACAAATTTGTTTTGAAATGATACTGGTCTATAATGTTATGTTAACTTGGGTTGTCATGTTAGAAATTTTTTGGGTCACACTTGTAATGTTTAAATGTGTTAGGGCCATTATTTTTTTAATTAGTCAAATTAAAGTGATCTAATTCAAGTAAGGTTTATGGCTATGGACATAATTGTTATGAAAATTATTGTGTAGATACCATAAGGTCTTATTTCTATTTTTATGATGGGCAAAATTAGAGATAAGAAATGTGTGGATAGTCATGACTCTTCATGAAAGAGTTTGAATTCGAAGGGACATCACTCTTCATGAAAGGGCATGCAATTCCTATAAATAAAGGGTTATGGTCCCCAATTGTAGATATAACAACAAAGAAAGGAATTTCAATTCTCTTCATCCCATTAGAGGAGGAACTAAGGCTAAGGAGAATCTACAATTGGAAGATCATTACTTTATCAGGAACTTCAACATTTCCAACAAGATTTCATAGATCCTCCGGGTACGCTTCCGCATTCGATAATCATCTTGAATTGCCATGGGATTATAGATAAAATTTTCTTTTGTATTTGTGCTTGAAGATGAACATGTTTCTTGTTGATATTGATTTTGTCTACATGATGTTTAAGGAATTAGAAACATGTTTAGGTACAAATAATATGATTCTAACAAGTGGTATCAGAGCCACCGTGATCAATTCATGTATGATTTAAGAAATTTTAAGTTTTCTAAGTTTTTTTTGGGGAAATTTTGTTAATGATTTTCCATGATTGAATATTTGGTTTTTTGGCCTTTTACGTTGTTTTCAACCACGAGGGCACTGTCATGATTTGGACAAAAGTTTCTGAATTGATTAGTGCAGTACAATTCTGGATCATGGTGCGACCCATTTTGCGCCTGTCTGAAACACTACAATTGATTTTAAGACTTTTAAGTTCGGAATTTAGACATTCGTGTTCGTTGTCCTGGTGATTTGAGCGTTCATCTATCATTATTCTAAATTTAAGGTTTAGAGTTCGCTATTTAAAAAAAAAAAAAGCGCGTCCTTCGGCCCCGTGGTTGCAGCGTTGCCTCGTATGATAAATGGGAAGGGTTCGGTTTCTGGTGTTGTATTTAGTTGGCCTTTCAGTGTTTTTTGTTTTTTTTTTAAATTAAAAAAAAAAGATAATCTGGAAAATGAATAAACCAGCAACAAGGTGTTTCCAATGGATATCGAACCTGACTCCATTAGTTTGGATGCAATGCCAGTTTCAGATGTGATGTTTTGGTTCAAACAATCATATTAAAGGCAAATCATAATGAATTCAAAATTTTTGTTCATAATTTTGAATTGTATAATTGTTTAACATTTTAAGTGAGCCAATTGAAACATGAAGTCGCCAAAGTGACCTCTCTGTGTAGATTGCTCATGAGAAATGTTAAATGTTAGTGTATACGTGTATCCATGCGAGTATTAATCGGCCCAAAGGAAGGTTAATATTTGGCTCGGATTACGTGAGACACTGTGATGGTAAACATGTGATAATTATAATGTTGTACATGTGAATGATAAATCAATCCAAAGAGGGGTTTATTATTTGACATGCATTATTATCAATGTTTGATCATTACAACAAGAGTACCACTAGCAATTAATATTACTGTCCAAAGACTTGACATTAATGTTGCACTAGGTATCTTGAGATGAATTATACAATTATTTGAATTTGTTGACGATTGAATTTTGAATATGATGTGAGTATATTTATGTTGTTTCTTTTGTTCTCTTTCCAGCTAATATTGCTACTGTATCTGCTAACATGAATTCGGTTCCGGTCCTTAATGGTACCAACTTTAAGGACTGGAAAGAGAACATTTTAATTGTTCTGGGTTGCATGGATCTTTACCTTGCACTAAGGATGGAGAAACCCTCTTCTCTTACGGACTCCGGTACCTCTGAAGAGAGGAAAACTTATGAGAAGTGGGAACGCTCCAATCGTATGAGTCTCATGATCATTAAGCGCGGCATTCCGGAGGCATTTAGGGGTGCTATATCTGAAAAGATAACAAGTGCAATAGAATTCCTTGCCGAAATTGAGAAACGCTTTGCCAAAAGTGATAAGGCAGAAACAAGCACACTCCTTCAAAGCTTGATTTCTATGAAGTATAAGGGCAAAGGAAATGTAAGGGAGTACATAATGGAAATGTCTAATATTGCTTCCAAGCTTAAGGCTCTAAAGCTCGAGTTATCAGATGACTTACTCGCACATTTGGTGCTAATATCTCTTCCTGCACAATTCAGTCAATTTAAGATCAGTTATAATCGTCAGGAAGGAGAAATGGTCTCTTAACGAGCTCATTTCATATTGTGTGCAAGAGGAAGAGAGGATGAAGCAAGAAAGGACAGAAAGTGCTCACCTAGCAAGCACCTCTAAAGACAAGGGCAAAAAGAGGAAACATAAGGATACTAAGAATGAAGTCGCTAAGGTTCCAACACAAAAGAAGCAAAATAAGGGTGACAATGGTTGCTTCTTTTGTGGCAAGATCTGGACATGTCAAGAAGGAATGTACCAAGTATCATGCCTGGCGTGAAAAGAAAGGTATGTTCCTTACTTTGGTCCTGCATTCGAGGTAAATTTAGCTTCAGTACCTAGAAACACTTGGTGGTTAGATTGCAGGGCTACTACTAACATCAAGTGTTTCAATGCGGGGTTGCTCGAGTTCCGAAGGCCAACTGATGCTGAAAGACGCATTTATGTGGGAGATGGCAAGTCGGTAGAAGTAGAGGCAATAGGGCATTTTAGGTTGTTATTAAGTACTGGTTATTATTTGGATTTAATGGATACTTTTGTTGTACCATCCTTTAGACGGAATTTAGTTTCTGTTTGTTGTTTGGACAAATTTGGTTATCATTGTTCATTTGGAAACAATCAATTCAGTTTATCTATTAATTCAAATGTTATTGGAACTGGTACTCTTATGGTGTATGACAATCTATATTTGCTTGACACTATTGCTTCCTATAATGAAAACTTGAATGTGGAATCGCGTGGTACTAAGCGCAAAGTTGACAATGCAAATTCAGGAGCGTTGTGGCACAAGCGTCTAGGTCACATCTCTAGAAATAGAGTTGAACGACTTGTGTCAAATGGGATCCTTGATTCCATTGACTTTACAGACTTTAATGTCTGTGTTGAGTGCATTAAGGGCAAACAGACCAAACAAAAGAAATTGGGAGCATATAGAGCTACATATGTCTTAGAATTGATACATACAGACATTTGTGGGCCATTTCCAACACCATCTTGGAATGGTCAACAATACTTTATATCATTCATAGACGATTATTCCGGATATGCGTACCTATTTCTTATACATGAAAAGTCTCAATCTTTGGATGTGTTCAAATCATTTAAGGTCAAGTTGAAAATCAACTCGATAAAAGAATTAAGAGTGTCAAATCGACCGTGGAGGTGAATATTACGGTAGGTATGACGGTTCGAGGTGAACAACGTCCGGGACCATTTGCCAAATACCTTCAGGAATGTGGGATCGTCCCACAAGACACCATGCCGGGGTCACCTAGCATGAATGGTGTAGCTGAAAGACGAAACCGGACTCTTAAGGATATGGTAAGGAGTATGCTATGTCATTCTACTTTACCAGGAGTCACTCTGGGGAGAGGCATTGAAGACCGTAGCTTACATTTTGAACAGAGTGCCAACTAAGGCATTTGCCAAAACACCCTATGAGCTTTGGACGGTAGAAAGCCTAGTCTAAATCACCTTCATGTATGGGGATGTCCAATGAGGCAAGGCCTTATAGGCCAAATGAAAGGAAATTGGATCCCGAACAAGTGAGCGGCTACTTTATTGGCTATTACGAACGATCCGGGGGCTATAAGTTTTACGATCCCAAATTAAAGACAATTTTTGAGACAGAAGCGCCACGTTCTTTGAGGATATTGAGTTTGACAGGAGAAATAAGGTTGGAGACTTTGTCTTTGAGGAAGAATCGTTTCAATTCCAGGACCGGTTCATACAGTTTGCTTCGATGAAGCAAGTACGGAACCTCTCCAAGACATTGTTGTTCAAACTCCCATTCAAGATGAATTAGTTGTCCCAGGAAGAACAAACTCAAGATCCTCAAGAACCAGTTCTTCAAGAACCAAATTGCCGTTGCGACGATCCACTAGAGAAAGAAGAAATCCTATTCCGGATGATTACATAGTATTTCTCCAAGAACATGAGGAAAATGATGGTATGATGGAAAATGATCCAATCAATTTCCGTGAAGCCATGCAAGATTCCAACTCGGAAAAATGGATTGAAGCAATGAATGAGGAGTATAAGTCCATGCAAGACAATAAGGTTTGGGAACTTGTCCCATTACAGGAAGGTGCGAAACCCATTGGTTGCAAATGGATATTTAAGACCAAAAGGGATTCCAAAGGTAATGTGGAAAGGTATAAGGCTCGTCTTGTAGCCAAGGGCTATACTCAAAAGGAAGGGATTGACTTTAAAGAGACCTTTCTCCTAGGTTTCATCGAAGGACTCTTTTAGGACAATCATGGCTCTTGTTGCACATTATGATTTGGAGCTTCATCGATGGATGTTAAGACGGCGTTTCTCAATGGCAACATTGATGAAACAATCTATATGGTGCAACTTGGAAAACTTTGTGTCGGGAGACCCAAAGAAAATGGTTTGCAAATTGACAAAATCCATCTATGGACTAAAAAAAGGCGTCTCGTCGGTGGTACCACAAGTTTCATCGGTAGTTCTCTCATTTGGTTTTGAGATGAATACGGTTGACGATTGTGTGTATCACAAATTCGATGGGGAGCAAGTATATTTTCCTGGTATTGTATGTTGATGACATACCGCTTGCCACTAACAATATAGGCATGTTGCACGAAACCAAGAGATTTCTATCAAGAAATTTCGAGATGAAAGATCTTGGTGACGCCTCTTTTGTATTAGGGATCCGGATACATCGAGATCGATCTCGAGGTATTCTAGGATTATCACAAAGCATCTATATCGATAAGGTGCTCAAAAAATTTGGCATGCATGATCGCAAACCGGGTGATACCCCGGTCGCTAAGGGAGACAAATTTAGTCTCGATCAATGCCCAAAAGGAAATATTGAGATTCGGGAGATGCGGAAGATTCCCTATGCATCAGTTGTAGGGAGTCTAATGTATGCCCAGGTTTGTACGCGTCCCGGACATAGCGTACATTGTTGGAGTTTTAGGCAGATACTTAAGCAATCCGAGGAATGGATCATTGGAAAGCGACCAAAAGAGTTATGAGGTATTTGAAGAGAACAAAAGATCATATGCTCACATATAGGAGATCAGACTCTTTGGAGATCATTGGGTATTCTGACTCCGATTTTGCCGGATGCCAAGATAGTAGAAGATCCACTTCGGGCTATATCTATCTGTTGGCTGGTGGTGCAGTTTCTTGGCGCAGTGCCAAGCAAACGCTTATTGCTTCATCCACCATGGCAGCAGAGTTTGTAGCATGTTATGAGGCATCAAATCATGGGATTTGGCTGAGGAATTTTGTCACTGGGCTGCGAATTTTGGAAGGGATTGAAAGGCCACTTAAGTTATACCGTGACAACAAATCAGCCGTCTTATACTCCAATAACAATAGGAGCTCGACAAAGTCGAAACACATCGACATCAAGTTCCTAGTTGTCAATGAGAGAGTACAAAGTGGACAGATTTCCATAGAACACTTGGGGACAAACTTCATGATAGCAGACCCTCTAACAAAGGGCCTTCCACCCAAGGTCTTTCATGATCACACTGCTCACATGGGTGTCATACAGTTTGAGGATTCTTTGGTTTAGTGAGAGTTAGTCATTGATGTAATTCATGTTCTATATTTGAAATTATGTATGCATACTATTATATTTGGATATTGTTCTGATCAGAAATAAATTTTGGTATTTAGTTTATTACACTTTGTATGATAATGTCTTTAATGATCTCACTAAAGTAAAGTAGGACCAGTTGAAAATCGACATGTACAGATCACCTTCATGTGATTTTCATGCTGCACATTTCATGATTAATCTATGTCATTTGGTTATGTTAATATTAGTGATCATTGATGGATTTAGTTATGATTGATATAACGAAAGTCACTTTGGTTCTATATATTGATATAACTAATGGACGGGATAAGGATATGTCCAAGGTTTATAATGGCAAATTTGGAGCTCATAAAGTATAACACATTTATAAGCATACATATGTGACCAGTGGGAGATTGTTAGAAATTTTTTGGGTCACACTTGTAATGTTTAAATGTGTTAGGGCCATTATTTTTTTAATTAGTCAAATTAAAGTGATCTAATTCAAGTAAGGTTTATGGCTATGGACATAATTGTTATGAAAATTATTTTTGTAGATACCATAAGGTCTTATTTCTATTTTTATGATGGGCAAAATTAGAGATAAGAAATGTGTGGATAGTCATGACTCTTCATGAAATAGTTTGAATTCGAAGGGACATCACTCTTCATGAAAGGGCATGCAATTCCTATAAATAAAGGGTTATGGTCCCCAATTGTAGATATAACAACAAAGAAAGGAATTTCAATTCTCTTCATCCCATTAGAGGATGAACTAAGGCTAAGGAGAATCTACAATTGGAAGATCATTACTTTACCAGGAACTTCAACATTTCCAACAAGATTTCATGGATCCTCCGGGTACGCTTCCGCATTCGATAATCATCTTGAATTGCCATGGGATTATAGATAAAATTTTCTTTTGTATTTGTGCTTGAAGATGAACATGTTTCTTGTTGATATTGATTTTGTCTACATGATGTTTAAGGAATTAGAAACATGTTTAGGTACAAATAATATGATTCTAACATGTCAATGTTGTAGTATAATATCATTGCCCATATGTTGCAAGTTTGGTTGGTGTGCTTGCTCGGTTGTTGATCAGGTGGATATCTCTACATACTAATTGTAGGGGATATGTTATGGAAGTTGTTGCGGTTGTGGTTGATGAAGATGCATTCATATGCAAATTTGCTAGTTTTTAGTGGTGTATGTTTAGTATAACTGTACTGATGATGTCTAAGTACTTTAATTGATTTAGTCAATGCGAGTACCATGGATGGGCACAAACATAGCTTTGTTTTATGTTGCAATGTGATACTCTATTTTGACGATAATATTTTGTTGCGTTTGTTTGTTATCTTTTTGTCGAAAAATTTCTAATGCAAAATATATTGATTAAATCAGTGCAATATGCCAGTTTTTTACCACAGCGTACGAGTCATTAGAACAGCATGCAGTCAGAAGGTTGTTTGATTTATTCACTTAGGTGTAGGTTCAATTGGTTTTTGATTTAGTTTATAAATGCGACGTTAGGAGTTATTTTCATTTCGTTTTTCATGTAATGATTAACAATTTCTGTATGTGTCATTAGTGGAAAATATGCTTTCTACATCACGGATTCTACATCGGTTGCACTAAAACCATTATAGAAAGTAGCACGGTGGCATTTTTGTAATAGAATGGACTCTGTGAAAGACTTTCTACATCGGTTGCAAAAGGAAATGATGTAGAAAGTACGCAATGACACGTGTAATATTCTGGACGACTTTCTACAATGGTTACTTTTGCCATCGATTAGAAAGTATACTTTCTACAACTGCTATTTTTGCAACCGATATAGAAAGTCTAATTTGAAATAACTCCCTTGCTCCATCTAACCCCTGCACCATTACGACTCAGAGTGAACCAACGGCGACAAAGGGAGCCATTTTCATGACGGCTGCTTGGGCAAGCTTTGGCAGCAACCATCCTCCACATTCAAGTCGTCGTCCCGGTCATCTTCACGGCATTCCAACCTCCGCATTCCAGTCGTCATCGTGGGATTCCAGTACCGCATCTTAGCAACTAAAACCCATATCTCCCCCTTTTCTCCATTGTTCCTCTTCTTGGTATTCTTCTGCTCTCTTGTTTTATTTTACTTTGTTTATTTCTTTTATTTTCAAGTTTTCTTTTATTCCGGTACCACATCATGCATCATATATGAGTTCAAAAATGATAGAAAATGAATAATCTCTTGTGCCATCGTGAGATTTGAAGAGAAAGAGAATGAAGAAGAACCTTGCATTTCTTAGAGTATGTCAAAACGGTTGCTTTGTGGCGTTTCATTTGAAGTGTGCACACGCTCGATAAAATTAGGGCCTGAAATGAAACAAACTAGAATGCAAACGTGCATTTGTAATAAATTTAGTGTTGTTATTGATGATAACAAAATAATATGCGTAGGTTTATTGATGATAACATACCTCCAATAGTCATTATTCAAATACTAGAACCGGTACTCGTGCGATGCACAAGATATTCTTTTATTTTTAATATATTTTGTTTTTTTAAATTAAAAATATTTGCATAAGTAAGTCAATAACAATTTATGTATGAGTTTTATTTAAAATATGAAATAATAAAATTATTTAACTTAAATGTATTGAATCAATTGTTCTGTTTAAAAAGTATAATATTTGCACATATGTAAATTAAAATGCAAATTCGGTGGTGGATGTCTTTGAAAAAGAAAAATATAAATAATATGTGCATGATATAAACTTAAACAACCAAGAAATATAATATTTTAGGAGTAACTTAGCTTAAATTATGTTTAGACTATTTTATAAACAACATTTTTAGTAATGTTTGTATTTTGATTATTTCATCTTCACATATAAGTATCTATATCTAGGACGGGAGGTAACCGTTGAAATTGCAACATACAACTGTCCACGTGGAAAAAAAAGGCAGTGTAAGATAAATTCCTATGTGCTTGAGAGTTTGTCCTTGATTTTTATTTATAATCTGATGGTCAATATTGCTTCATGAGATTACTTATGTTTCTAAAACATAACTTCTAATTTGAGTAATTACTATGACTTGCGCATTGTGCGACTGTCTTTTTTATTAAAAAAATGTAGTATGGAATTGGTAATAATTTGGCAATAAATGATATAATGTAAAAGATAATATTTGTGTAAAACATTTCGTGCATGATTTAACACTTCCAAAAATTCTTTCTTATTCTTAGAAAACTTGTTCATGAGATTGACACCCAAAGAAGTAACATCAACAAGTCTCTTTCTGCTATGTGTTGCATAGGCACGAGTACTCAATTGAATAGAAACATTGGAGTTGGGAGGCAACACGTTATTGCAGCCAACATTACATTGATCCCTCACTATGAGAATGACAAGAGATTTCTTATGGTGGTGTTTCATGTGTTTTTTTCGTTGCCACTGATCTTGTACCCGCCCTAATATACATGGCTGGTGTGGACATATTATTGCCTGTGTGATTGAAATCATCGTATGAAATAATAAGTAATATATATATATATATATATATATATATATATATATATATATATATATATATATATATATATATATATATATATATTAGAAATTAAGTGACTACAACTCATATTAATACTTAGGCTCCGCAATACGATATCACTGTTTTGATGAGGAATATTTTCAATATCATTGGAGCCTCTAAATCTGTTAACTTGCTTTTGATGTAAAAGCAATTTTATTTTCAGACATGCCTCGGCACATATTTATTGTAATGTTGTTTTTCCAGGACTTTGAACAACAATAAGAAATGGGTCACATAATTACCATGACTGTAGTAAATAAGGAACTATGTATACGATAATGGATGAAAAAGAAAGTGAAGAAATATTTTCTTACACCTTTGTAAATTGTATGCAGCGCACTTCGGTACCAACCCACACAAAAATCCCACCCAAAGCAAGTGTTAACCTGACAACATCTTTCAATCATCATTTTCCACTATAGTAGGCCTTGAAGCATAAAAGGCATAACAATAATCATGATACCAAATATTGGCATTGTTAGTGTAGAAGCACATTGCATAAATAGAAAACCAAAGGAAGTGCATAGGCAACCTGAAGCTTACGACCACTTTTCACAATGTGCTCTGTATCAGATATGACCTAAGCAAATACATTCTCTAACCCAATGGATTATCATATTTTTAACGAAGAAATCCAAGATTTAAAAGAATGGTTCATTGTGTCAGATAGTGTCCCATATTAGGAAGACCGGAAGAGAAAAGTTTTACCTTTTTTTTTTTCAAATACTATTTAAGCTTGATCTACAGGTTCTATTATTTTACTTGCATGGGCCTTTCCTTGCACACACTAGTACAATAAGTGTTTTTTACGTCAGTTAAAATTGATTTTTTACGTCAGAATACTGACTGACGTAAATACAGCTGACGTTAATAGTTAATATTTTAACGTCAGTTGAGAACTGACGTTAAATATAACACTATTAACGTCAGTTCCTTAACAAAACCGACGTTAATTTTGTAAAAATTAATGTCGGTTTTTTAAACAACTAACGTTAAACTAAAACTATTAATGTCAGTTCTTTAATACAACCGACGTTGATTTTGTTAAAAATAACGTCAATTGTTATAAAGAACTGACGTTAAAGTTTTAATTTTAACGTCAGTTGTAATAAACAACTGACGTTAATAGTGTACTGTATATTTTATAAAATACTATTAACGTCAATTGTTTGATACAACTGACGTTAATAGGTTTTTTTTTTTTTAAATTCAGTTTTAAAATATCACTCCCCTCGCCTATCCCCTCGCATTCGGTCCCAGAATACAGAATATCACACACATTCTGAGTGCAAAGGAAAATTGAACAATGGGGGGACTTAAAACCAAAACCCATGTATATATATAAATAAATTTTAGTTCCAATGTCTAAAAAACAAAACTATCTAAGGATATATATACACATGTTATTAATTAGTTTCTAAAGTCTAACAAAAAAACTATTTATCTAAGTAGTGCGGAGGTATGTTGGCAATTCATTTTTCAGCCGCATACTTGAAGAAGAATTCAAATAAGCGCATCCTCAAGTCTCTTAACTCATCTTCTTCAATAGGCGATTGGTCGATAAATGCCTAGACACGTTCAAATAATAACAATAACATCAATGCAAGTCATCTTCAAAACTATAATATATAATTTAACAAGTTGTTTAAATATTACCTTCTTCCATCCATCCATAATAGATGCGGAGACTATGTTCGACATATGAAGCATCACATAATAGCCGCACGACCAACATCGGTTTGAAATCGAGACTACCAACAAAATTAATTTCAACATCGGTTGAATATACACATAAATTAATAATTATAATATTAATTATTTGATAAATAAACTACCAAACCTTGAGGATGTTCCATACAGATTTGCTTTAGCCTTAGAAGTCCTACTTCTCCCGTTGGCGCAACTTATGCTACTCGCCTTCGCCGCTATCATAAACAAATAATCATGTCGATCAATTAACAAACTCATATATCATGTGTGTAATAAACTAAAAACAACTGATATTAAAACTTAAATTAAATTTAAGATTAGTTACTTACATATTTCTGACTTCCACCACCTTCGGTGGCGGATCATGGTGGAGAAGAGCGAAGAATATGACAAGTATGGCTAGACGGGTGAAGTACGAACAAGCGCCAATGGCGATCCATACGAGAGGGAGCCAGATATAATTCTTTCGGATTGTCTCCCAACAAGTTCCCTAAGTATTTACTCAATGCATCGCCAAGAAAGAACTCGAGCGGAAGGATTGACGGATCTAAGAAACCGTAAAACCGATGCAACGCCCTTATCAAGTCAGACGATGGAGATACCTAAGATATGAAAAGGTGTGGATGTTAATTACATAATATATATATTGAAATTAAAATAAATTATTAAATGGAAAAATACCAAAAATAAATAAGTTATAAAATTAAAATTAACTTACGTGCACCAGAGACTCGTGACATTGCTGTTCATCCAGATGTTATTTCTGCATGCGTTCCCGAGATCATCACCAACGAAGGAAAATATCCTCTGTTGATCTGGGCGTGCCACCCATCCATCGTGATCCAATGGACATTCAAAAATCTCAAACGCATAATCCTCACCAAGTGAGAACAAATGAGTGATAGGTGACAGCGACACCGACGTCGACTTGGCCTTCAGTTTAGGAAAAATAAAATATATAAGTTTTTGATAATTAAAAAAAACACAAGTAATTATTTGACTAATTTGGACATTAATAATGAATAAATACCTTTGCTAACATTTCGAGCTCACGTCGTTTGGAGTCCAACTCAAGCTCACGCCTTTTTTCCAACTCATCGTCCTCCACATGTGCCATACTAAAACTCTCTTTTGTGCTCACATGTGAAGCGTTGGCAAGCCTTGCGGTGTCCGGGGATGTACCGACGGAGGAAAGCTCTCTGGCAAGCGCTTGCTTGAATTCTGGGTTGGCTATTAAGCCTTGCATCAGATGTGTTGTAATATCTGGGTTGGACATGAGGTGCTGAGTAATGTCAGCCAAAATTGATGCTTCATTGACCACCCGCTTTCGTGAAGCAGACTTGCCATAATATTGTTTGATGGTCACGTTCCCAGGAACACCGAGAACCCGACCAGGATGGTCTTTCTTGCCTAGAGCAGTCATCAAGACGTCCTGCTGTCCAGAAGGGACGAATGCGCCCTGGGAGGATTTTGCTTTAAGATCCATCTACAATGAAAAAAAATGAAAAAAACGTGCAAGTGAAAAGTGTTGCAAATATCTATAAAAATATCAATTGAAATCAAGTTAATTATTTACTTACAATCTTATATGCCACTTCGCGAGTGGCATCAACTTTAAAAGATCCCGCCTTTGTCATGCGGCCGGCTAACCCGGACATCCTCGCGGTCGATGTCCGACGGAGGACTTGATGGTGTGCCCTCGGGCACCTCTCCTCTTTCAATCCTAGCAGAGTGCTCTTCCTTCTTCGCCCTCATCCTATCCGCCATCATCTTTTTGATCCGATTATGGTACCCACCCTGAGACATGGTGTGGCGGTGGACGTTCTTCGCCTGATTCTGCCGACCCTTATTTGCCTTAGCCTATTCAAACAAAAACACATAATTAAATACAGTTAAATGATCTATAATAAGCATACAAAATTAACTTAATCAACCAACCTGAAATTCTTCATCCCGTCGACTCTCGGCAAACATATCCCAAGTATCCTGATCAATCCAGGGATAATCCGAGAACATTTTATCAAGCCGCTTCTTCCTAGATACATAGTACCTGGTAAGATCATGCTTGAACCCATTCCAACGCTTTGATGCCATTTTCATACATTTATGACGATGATCCTCGTCATTTGGCACAGTCCAAGCTACCTACACATTAGATACATATATAACAATCGGATGGATTATAACTCGGATAATTATCTAATAATGTAAATCAAACGAATGTAAAGGTAAAATACCTTGATAGCCTCCCAAATCGATCCTTAACGTTACGTGGGAACGTCATTCCGATGGTTGTAGTTGATGCTTACGTCTTTGCCGCTTGTAGAAACACCCACTTATTACATTCTTTAGCACGGGGTCCCCTGGGCATTTAGATTAGCATCGAAGGACAGCTCAAGCTTACGTCCGCTCCGCCCGTCCTTCTCTAGTTTCTTCAACGAGGTGGCTCCTCTACCCCGTTTCCTATGAGCCTGTGATGTCCGTATGGACAAAAAAAATGATAAAATAGAGGGTTGTAACATTATAAACTTACATTAACAAGAAGGACTAAAGATAGTATATAACATGTAAACTTACACTAGAATCGGGCGTAGGCGTGATCGGGTCTGCGAAACCCCACAAAGTGTCCTCCCGTGCATGTGGGCTATCCGAGTGATCCATATGTATGCCTGTTCGAAACAATATATATGTATTAACATAGGTTATAACTCAAAATAAATACGAAGTTTAAATAAAAATAACTAGATAGGTCTTGTAGATATACAAAACATCTATATATCCAATATAAGGACAATACGGGAGATTGAAAACTATAGTTTTTGAAGATTGCCAAGCATCGGTCACGGCCTCTGTGATGTCCATCACGGCCGTAACGTGCCAACCGAACCAGACCCTCATAGGCGTGGCGATCACGGCCGTGTGACAGATCAACCAAAGAGCAACATGCATCGAAAACCAAAAATAGAGACATTCCAAACAACTCAAACTCACGGTTTAAAGTTACAACTACCGAGACTACAGTTTCAACATACACTCAAAACCAAAAATAGAGACATTCCAAACAACTCCAAACTCACAGTTTCAAGTTTTAACTACTGAGACTACAGTTTCAAACCAGCAGAGCAACATGCATGCACTCAAAACCGTGAATAAAAAAATGTGCCCTAATTAAAGACTCACCAGAAATAGGCGCTCGCGTGGTGGTTGGGGGGAAGCTCGAGTGGTGGCCAAAGTTCGATGTGGTTACTGAGAGCAGAGGGACAAGGAGAGTTAGTGCGCGGGAAGGCCAGGGGAAAGAGAGATGTCAAGTTATTGCAAAGAATGAGCGGGAAAGACAGAGTTAGGGGTTAAGAGTGTACCTCACGGTGGTGGCAAAGAAGCCCTCGCGGTGGAGATGAGCTCGCGATTAGGGCAGAGTGAGAGCGAGAGTGAGGGTTGAGCGTGATGAAAAGAGAAAAGACGTACAGAGAAGTGGAGAAGGCGCGGGGGGGTAAACGTTATAATTAAAATAAAACAACATTTTACGTCAGTTTTTGGTAAAACCTGACGTTGAAGATCATATATTTAACGCCAGTTGTCTTAATAAACGGACGTTAAAAACTCTCACACTTATTACGCCGTTGTTTAGTAATAACCGACGTTAAATGTCATATATTTAACGTAAGTTGTATTAAGGAACTGACGTTAAAAACACTCACAACTTCTTACGTCAGTTGTATTACACAACGGACGTTAAAGGTTTATTAGTTTCTGCAAAAACATTCATTCCCTTGACTACTGTGCTACTTACCCATTCACCTTTGTACCTAATCCTCTTAATGAGCATTAAGTTTATAAATAAGTTTTCAAGAAAATCAGAATAACTTAGTAACTTCATCCACTGCTCCTATAAATAGCTTCCTTCCATCCTTTTAATTAATTTTCTGCTTCACAATATGGCTCTGCCGTGGAGATTAACTTCATCACTCTTTCTTCCTATTCCTAGACTCAAAGGTCTTTGTCTTAATGGTCAAACAACTTCTGAGTTTGAGTAAATTACATTACATGGATATTAAGGTTGGGTGAATCACGTAATGTGATTCTTTCACTTTATTTCATCCCCATCATCCCTTTCACTTTGCTTTGGAAGCAAGTGATTGTGGATTCAAGATGATGCATCAAGGAACTCCACTGAAGAAGAAAGATGCAAAGATCCATTTCACTTTGCTTTCGCTGCTAGTGACTAAGGATTTACTTTGCATCTTGGAATTCAAGTGAGGGGGTTGATGCATCCATTGGAGTTTCTGATGACAGGACTGAGAAGAAAATGATGTTGATGCAGAAACTTTTTTATATTTTAGGGCTATGTTGCAGAAATTTTTTATCTTTTAATCATGTAATTTTAACTTATGAATCGCTTCAATGTCATACGATTTGATTATACATATAACTTGTTTTATGTTAAGTGTTTATTTATTTTAATTTGAACAATAATTTGTTTACTAATTCAAGCTAATTAATTAATAAAAATTAAAAATAAACTTGTATAAAAAAAAGGTTTAGAAATAAACTGCAGTACTATATGGAGTGATCTGCGTTAAGAGGGACAACAGGGACATGACAACCAATGAAATGAGTTTTTTAATTATTTACGTCAGTTATTTATAGAACTGACGCAAATAGTTTACCCACCACCTCATTTTTAACGTCAACTTAATTGATGACTGCCAAGTTCCCGTATATTAATTACATTATTTCCAATATTCATTCTGCACGTTTATAATATATAGGATTATTTACGTCAGCTATTTATTTAACTGAAGTAAAAATCAAACTTTTAACGTTAGTTGTATAAAAAACTGACGTTAACAATTAATATTTTTTATTTGAAAAACACTTTTAACGTCCGTTTTTTTTAAAAACCGACGTTAAAAGTGTATAGATATCTGCAAAAACATTCATTCCTTTGATCATTGTGCTATTTACCCATGCACCTTGTAACTCAAGCCTCTTAATGAGCATTAAGTTTATAGGTAAGTTTTCAACAAAATCGGTAATAGCTTAGTAACTTCATCCCCTGCTCCTATAAATAGCTTCCTTCCATCCTTTTAATTTTCTCGCTTCACAATATGGCTCTGTAGTGGAGATTAACTTCATCACTCTTTCTTCCTATTCCTAGACTCAAAGGTCTTTGTCTTAATGGTCAAACAACTTCTGAGTTTGAGTAAATTACATTACATGGGTGATAAGTCTGAGTAAATTACATTATGTGAGTTGCTCACCTTATCACCTTTCGGAGAATCAGCTGCTGGAGGGCTAATCAGGTGCTCGGGGGTCACGGTTCCAAAACCTCAGCTTTGGCAGCAAGTGACCGTCTTGGAAGTCTCTGGAACCACTGCCTTTGCTTGAAACAGATCTAGTGCACCTGTTTTTGCCTCTCTCTTGAGCTCTCTCATGCCCCCCAGTTTTCTGAGGTCTTCGGAGTATAGTTTTCCCTTTGGCATATTTCATAAAACTCTCTGATGGGATGTAGCTTTAATGTTTAGGATTTTAAACCCTTTCAATGTAACTTTTTATAGGATTTTAAACCCTTTCAATGTTACTTTTTATAGGATTTTAAACCCTTTCAATCTTCAGATTATCAGACATAAGATTTCATGAATGAGATCCGGTTTGGGTTATTGATTCAACTTATAGTTTTCAAAAACAGAAACACAAAACATCAAAGCAATTCATGTGAAACTGAAACTTTGAGGAAGTCAATGCGGAAAGGATCGTATACTAGATAAAAAATATTATTAAAATAACATTTAACTTCTGTTGATGTAAGGACTGACGTTAAAAGTGAAGTGACTTACTTTTAACGTCAGTTCTTTATAGAACTGACGTTAAAATGTTCACTGTTAACGTCAGTTTTTTATTGAACTGACGTTAAAAGTGAGTCACTTCACTTTTAACGTCAGTCATTAAAACAACTGACGTTAAAATTGAATTAATGAACTCTGATATTTACAAAACTGCCACCGCTTCCTTTTTAACGTCTAGCTTTTGGTTAACTGACGTAAACCTTTACCGTCTAATGTATATTTTCCACTAGTGGCAACATTTTGCTTACAAGAAAAGTTGTCTTTTTCTTTCTATCATGAGACATAAAAATAATTAAACTAATATAGAACATATTCTTACTCAAAACATCAACCAAACATGTTAAGATAGGGTAAGCACTACAAGAATAAGGTGAATTAGCGACGGAAATTTTGCGACGGTCTCAAAACCGTCGCTAATTTTATGTTTTGCGACGGCTGAAGCCGTCGCAAATGGTAGAGGAAATTACTGACGGAAGTTCCGTCGCAAATCTGTCAGTAACGTTCCCGCCATTTTACGCGAAATGTTGGCGCCAATTTGCGACGGGCATGGCCGTCGCTAATGTGCGACGGATGGTAATTTTACGACGGTCATTCACAGTTTGCGACGGAATCGTAATTTGCGACGGCCTAGCCGTCGCTAATATTAAAAGGCCGTCGCTAATTTCCAATATGTAACTCGAACAGTTTTCTTCCTCCCTCAGTTGTCTTCTTCGACGCAACGGTTTCCCTCTCAGCTCTGCAGCAGCCAGACCACCAAAAACGGCGAGTTTTCATTTCTTATTTCTACTTTGTTCATTTTTCTTTCAAAATATTACATTACCTTCCCTCATTTCTTCTTTCTAATTTGTTCACCTTCTCTTTACGATTTTGCAGGCGTATTACTTCTGCTTCACAGTACAATTCAATAGCTCCGGAACAGGTGTGAAATATTATTCATACAACAATATATATATCTGTACTTTAGTTCTTTTGTGGGGGCCAGCTCAAAAATATTACCAACTGCATTATAATTTCCATGTTGAAATTTGAAATTTCCATGTTTTGGGGCATCGGAATGAAGTGAGCATTTACATTTGTAAGATGCTTGAATTGGTTGTCTGCATTATAATTTCTCTGTTTTTTCTTTTATAATTTTATCTCTTGTATAGTGTACATACACGCGTCATAAATTTGTGTGTAAAGATGTTGGCTGATTATGAAGTTGTGAAACCTCTCCCCAATCTCACGGTGTTACCATGTGTGGGCTCTGAGGAGAAGCCTTTTTCGTTATTATTACTGCATTGGGAAATAAAATATTTCTTAGCAGAATTGTTCTTCTTTTATTTTCTTTTTTCAGTAAGATGTTTTTGTTGAGTCACATGTTCTATTATCTACCAAAAAGATGTTATATTGATTATTATATTAAATATAAAAAAGCAATTTTGTGTATTGCAGTAAAGTAATGCTAAGATGATTGAGCAGTTTTTATGTAACCTTTTTCAAACTCCAAAAATTATGAGCTCACCAACGATTTTTGGATCGTAGACCGAAAATTCTCTCCTTGAGGTAGCTCCATAGCTGAACTTCTAGAAGCTCAGCAATTTTTACATAAGCACAAATCCAACAGGCACAAGCAATTAAATAATGCTAACACATTAAAATATAATAAATGGAACAGACAATATGCTCTTAGTTGTGCCATGTTGACATCTTTCATAACTTGGTAGGTTTCACTTTGTTTCCAATTTTACTTCATCTTCAACTTCAACTTTTTTCTCTCTCTTCAGCCCCACTTTCTCTCCTTCGACCCTTTATCGATTATTGGAGGAGTGACCATGGTCATCCGTGGGAGCTTTGTGTAATAGCAACGTGCTTTCCTCATTCTCTTTCCAACCAAAATAGTGGACTCTGCTTTATATATATCTGTAATTTTACCAATTGGATTTTGTTTCATCTCTGTTATTTCAAGTATTCTACAGAATTTGTTTTTCATATTTGGTTTCTCCACACAAAAAAAAAATTGAGATGGATTTATATTAGAGGGAAACAACTCTGCTTTGGGAGATTTAATGGATTGATTTTTTTAGGTAGGAAACGTACATGTATGTGAAATTTAAGTGATTGTGAAGCTCTTTTCTTCTTATTTGAGTTGGTATGTGGATGTGCAATTGAGGAACATGTAGGAGGCATTCTCCTCACTGGCATGACACAACATCAATGTTAGTTGTTCCTTTTGTAGTAGAGAAAATAAATAGCAGTTTTTACCTAATCATGTAATAGACCTTGTGAGATGGATCACATAGAAGGATATTAACTATTTTTTTTTTCTTTCTTTCCTCAACTAAATATAGTTAGAGTAAGATTTTCAATACAATAATGCATTGCCATTTATCATTCTCATCTATATTGAAGAAAAGTTTTTCAAATGGGGTTGATACTAATATATATTTTTACTGATGACTTTGATCTTGAATTGGCTTGATATAGGAATACATGTAGTAAGGAACTTCAGACTTTAAAGTACACCTATGATTTAGAAGATAAGGAAATAAGTATGGAATTATTTTTGGATGTTATCATTATTTACTTACGGCCTACGATTATTTGTATATAGAAAGGTTAACTAGCATTTCTACAAAAATATTGTTACAGTGTACTTTCCTCATTTCCCCCCCACTAAAATAAGCTTTCTAGTGGTCCCATTGAACTGCAGAATGTGTTTTGGATAGGGTATTTGGTAGAGTTGGTAAGTCAAATTATTGTTTGTCATTTTAATAACAAAAAAAAAAGACAGGAAAAGAGAATGAAAGTGATTTCAATTATGAGCATTAGTCTACAAAGTGATATTTGAATGAACATTCTTGCTTACACATGGCGCTCTACTTGATTTTGAATTAAACCTAGAGGGTCTACATCAATTAATTTAGCACATGACTGCATGGTGAGACTTAACTTTGAAATGGTCATTTTAAGCAATTTTTGGATTCTCATGCTTTGTTTATATTTACATCATTTATAGCAATGACTTTAATGATGCTACCTCTGCTACTTTACAAAGTAATGAGTTTAATAATAGACAAGTGAATATTGTTATAAAAAAAAAATTACTATGAAGGGCGATGTTTAATAAATGCTAATGCAAATATGCCTAAGTTCTTGATCAGATGCCATGAGCTTTATGACTACAATGTTTTATTAATTGTATGCATTTTTTTAGGTCTGTTATTTTCTTCTTTGATTATAGATGCAATTGAGGCTTGTAGGTTGGTGGAAGTTATGATTTTTTATTATTTATAATGAGTGCAAGTAAATATAAGCAATATGTTATATCCAATCTTGTCTTAGGTTAGATCTTTTTGTTGTCAAGAGCTAATATTGTATTAATTTCTTAATTGTTGTTGTTGTCACTATGCTTCAAGAAAGTCTACTAATGAGAGGACGATTAAACTTAAGTGACCTATTTATAGATTAGAGACCCGATGTTGATAAAATGTCATATGATGTGAACATGAATTGTATCCTTAAGCTATTGATATATGGTCCATGCACATGAATCTTTGTTTTGTGTTTGTCAAAATTCTTGGTTTGTGTTTGATAGGAATTTCTTGAGCCTGGTGAGAGAATTGGTTAGTTTTATGAGAGTATGGTAATTTGAAGCATGGGTTTTATGTTTGCTGATGTGTGCATCTCCTATGCTTCGTGGGCTCGCTAATGTCTATTGATCTTTGCTGATATCTTATTATTTTAAAACTAGTTTCAAGCTGGTTGCTTAGTTCTATATCTTGTTTGGTTGTGTTGGCTAGTTGTTTGGTTTTTGTTGTTGGTTTAAGTGGATATTGTCCTAAGTTATGTGCTTTTGTTGATGGGTTTTGGGAAATCCTTATACTCTCTTTATCTTGGGTATGATTTATAATGTGGACTTGTATATTGATGATATGCGGATTACATTTAATTTACTGATCCGTCTGTTATATTTCCATGTTGATAAATGCTATAATATGTATTTTATGGTTTGAACCTTTACACGAGCATGCTTTGGATGAAGTAGGTGGGCATGTACGGTGTTTTGAGAACATGATGGTCGATGACCATGAACTAGTTCAGAGTTAATTCTAGATTTTGCACGTGCCCTTATAATTCGAGGACGAATTCATTTTTAGGGGTAGAATATAATATCCAAGCTATTTTAATTATTTACATTATAAGTTTTATTAAATTGAAAACCTCTATTCATATAAATGATATATAAGTTTTATTAAATTGAAAACCTCTATTCATATTTATATTTATGATTATATTCAATTTTTCTGTTGGGCAGGTTCTTGATTTGTGAAAGTTATATACATTTCTAGTTGTGCTAGTGTTGCTCTCATTCTAATTGGTAAGTGATTTTAATTACTTTTTCCTTGTGGTTTAATGTAGTCTATTAAGTGGTTACTATTGATGCTGTCTTTGCTCTTTAAAAATGAACTATTATGTAACATTAACAAATAAGATAAATGAGGAAAAACATGAGCATGATAAGAATATTACCCAATCACCTATGCTTGTAACCTGACAATTTTTTTATGCTTGTGCTATCGTTTATAAACTACACCATGATCTTTGTTTTTCCTTATTCACTATATGGTTAGTAGCTTGCAATAAACTATGTGATAAATTATATAGACAATGACTATCCTATTTGGTTTATTTTTCTTTCATTGCTATCAAACCATTGCTCGATTTAATGGCAATGCAAGTGTATGTTGTATTTTTTTTATGATAAATAATGTGTGAATGTGATGCTCTCTTGAATATAACCGTTGAATTTAATTTTTGAAGAGGATACTTCCTCTATTTGGAATTTCATTATAGTTATTTTTTTTTGGCGCAAATGCAGAGGATGGAATTTGTTCCTTTGAATCGTACTTGGATGTATGATAGGGTTTATCCGCGTAGAGGGGGGTTAAAACAATCTTTCTTAGATGGTGTTGAAGAATTTATTACCAAGGCAAGTCAGCAGGATACTTATAACAATGGGGGGTTGATTAGATGTCCTTGTATGAAGTGTGACTGCATCCGAATTAAGAATGTAGACGATGTGAGGGTCGACCTGTATAAAGTTGGGTTTAGGCCTAATTACTGGATTTGGACAAATCATGGAGAAGAAATGCCGCAATTTGATTTTGGCATTGACCGAGAATTGCACAGTGGTTCAAGTAGTGGTGCGAAGTTGGATATGGAGATCATATTGTTTCCATGGAGGAGATGGTGTGTGACGCTCTTATGATGTCCGGGTCGTTTGAGTCCAATAATACAGAAGAGCCTCCTAATGCAGATGCACAAAAATTTTATAATCTCCTAACAGAGGCAAATAAGCCTTTGTGGGAAGGGTCCCCGACTCGACGTTATCGATGTGTGTTCAATCGTTATCCGCCAAGTCCAATTGGAGCATACCCGAGTTAGGCTTGGATTTCATTGCCAAAATGGTTTTGGCCGGGACGCCTTTCAAAGGAGGATTACCCAAGAATTATTATGATGCGAAGAGGTTAATGTCCAAGTTAGGATTGGAGTCCAAGAGGATTGACTGTTGCCAGAATGGGTGTATGATCTTTTACGATAATGAATTCGACAAAAATGATGGCGCATTGGTTGAGTGCAGGTTTTGTCACGCACCAAGGTATCGTCAGCGCAACGCAAGTAGAAGTAATCTAAAACCAGTTCCAGTAAAGTCGATGTTCTACTTGTCAATCATTCCTAGATTACAGAGGATGTTTGCATCGATGCATCGCGGGAAAAATGACATGGCACCATGAGAATAGGAGGAATGCGGGAGTGTTACGCCATCCTTCGATGGTGAAGCATGGAAGCACTTTGATCGGTGCATCCGGATTTTGCCGTTGATCCTCGTGAATGTACGACTTGGGTTATGCTCGGATGGCTTTACCCCATATATCCAAGCCTCGGCATCACCTTATTCATGTTGGCCCGTTGTTGTTACCCCTTACAATCTTCCTCCCGAAATGTGTATGTCAAAGCCATATATGTTCTTGACTTGCCCGATTACGGTCCATCTAATCCAAAGGCAGGCATTGATGTATACTTGCAACCTTTGATTGATGATTTGAAGAGGTTGTGGAATGGTGTTATGACGCACGATATTTCTCGAAAACAAAATTTTAAAATGAAGGCAGCGTTGATGTGGACAATTAATGACTTCCCCGCATATGGCATGTTGTCCGGTTGGGGGACGCATGGGAAGCTTGCATGCCCGCATTGTATGGAGCATACGAAGGCATTTACCTTAAAATACGGGGGAAGTCGTCTGGTTTGATTCCCATCGCAGGTTCTTACCGAACGATCATCAATTTAGAAGGAATAAGAATGCCTTCAAGAAGGGGGCTGTTGAAATGGATGGACCGCCTCCGAGGTTAACACAGAACAAATTTGGATAAGAATCGGGGACTTGCCAAAAGTGACTTAAAGCCGGGGTTTCCAAATTAGATGGTTACGGGCAGTGGCATAATTGGACAAAGAGGAGTATTTTTTGGGATCTTCCTTATTGGAAAGATAATTTATTGAGGCACAATCTTGATGTAATGCACATTGAAAAAAATTTCTTTGACAACATTTTCAACACTGTGATGAACGTGCATGGCAAGACCAAAGACAACGATAAGGCTAGAATGGACTTACGGTTTGTACTGCAGAGACCGGATTTGGAGCCGAGACATCGGGATAATGGGAAGATGTACAAGCCAAAGGCCAATTATACTTTGACTATCCAGGAAGCAAGGTTAGTTTGCCAATGGATAAAGGGGCTCGAGGATGCCTCGATGGTTATTCTTCTAACTTGGCAAGATGTGCTGATGTTATAAAAGGCAAGTTGCATGGGATGAAAAGCCATGATTGTCATGTGTTTATGGAGTGCTTACTTCCTATCGCCTTGATTCGTTGCCCCCCATGTTTTGAATGCCCTTACTGAAATAAGTCAATTCTTCAAGGACTTGTGTTCTGCAACTTTAAGGGAAGACGATTTGACCAGGATGGAACAAAACATTCCACTCATTTTTTGTGCAAGCTGGAGAGAATATTCCCCCCTGGCTTCTTTGATTCAATGGAGCATCTTCCGATTCATCTTGCATATGAAGCAAGACTTGGTGGTCCAGTTCAATATAGGTGGATGTATCCATTTGAAAGGTAATTTAAGTATCACAGTTATTGATCTTATTTCATGCATATTAGTTAATTAATAATAACCTCGTCATTTTTTAATAGATTCATGGGCGAGTCAAAACGATCGGTGAAAAATAAGGCTAGGGTTGAAGGTTCGATATGTGCGTCTTACTTACACCGTGAGACAATTCATTTCTGCTCTCATTATTTCAAACACATGGTTTTGTCTCCAACAACTAGAAGGAACGAAACGGAAAATGAAAGTGGAAGACTACCTGGAACCTTATCAATTTTTGTCTTCCCGGTCGTCATTCCGGAAAGGAGTTGACACATTATTTAACGGAGGCAGAGTGGAACTCAGCTCATGTTCATGTATTGATCAATTGCGCCGAGGTTAAACCATACCATGAGTAAGTATGAGCTTATAATTTTTATTCCTTCGATAGCATATGTCAATTTTCATTGATGTTATCCATATATGTTCAGTTCATTCTTGTCTTCTCGTGATGCATCTGCTCGTACTCATGAAGATTTTCCAAAATGGTTTAAGCAACAAGTAAGTATCTCCCCATTTATCATTATGTTATTCACTATAATGTATGCGGATAAAAACATATGTCGTTAAACTTTGTGAATAGGTTTACAATGAGGCACCTACTGTCATTAATCAACATTTACGAAACTTGGCTGACGGTCCTCTGACACAAGTCAAAGAATGGCACACATACTTCGTGAATGGGTACAAATTTCATACTCAATCATGGACAGAAGACAAAACAACAATAAATAGTGGTGTTTACGTAAAGGGTGAGCCAGGCGGAGTTGCATATGACTTTTATGGTGTCATACAACACATATATGAGTTGTCATATCGTTATTTAGACTACCCTAAGAGAATAGTGTTGTTTTATTGTAATTGGTTCGATCCATCTAGTAGAGGCACTAATTTGAATAAAAAATATAATATTGTGGACATCCAAATGAGTAGAAGATATCATATGTTTGATCCGTTTATCATGGCACATAATGTGAGACAAGTATATTACGTTCCTTATCCAGCAACTCAAACAGAAAAACGAGGTTGGTGTGTTGCAATCAAGACAAAACCAAGGGGTCGCATTGAAATAGATGTTTTGAGAGTTGGATGAGCCATATCAAACAGATGAAATGTCACGTGCAAATGAGGTCATTGAAGTAGAACCAATCTCATGTTTACAAGACACACAAGTTGTAGGGGAAGAAGTGGATACCTCCAGCTTGACATCAAATCAAGTCATTCCGGATGAAGATGTTGAAGAAGCAGAATCAACAGAAGATGAAGATGGCTATGAATATGACACTAGCTCAAATTCTGACTAACAAATACTTTATTTATTTTAGTGATGTATTTTGTATTAGGTAGTATTGTCATTGTCATAACTTTAAGTTCATTATGATTAGCATCATTTTCCATTATTTACAAATGTGTGTTTGTGCTTACTTTAAGTTAATTATTATCACCATCATTTTCCATTATTTACAAATGTGTGTTTGTGCTTACTTTAAGTTAATTATTATCACCATCAATTTCCATTATTTGCAAATTTGTGTTTTGGTTACTTTTAATTAATTATTATTAGCATCATTTTTCACTATAGACATGGCTGATGGTAAGGGAAAGGGTAAGGCACCTGCTGGAGGGGCACGTCGTCGTGGTCGACCTCGCTTTGTGACACGGACAGTCGATGACGGATTCGTGTCCCTCCCATCTACATCTGCTACACTACGCCCACCGCCCACACCCATGCCTCCACATGATATGGCACCGCACCCCCACCTGTTGCTCCAGCCACTCGGTTCATGGACACCTCCATTGGGATCACGATGATGCCCACCCCGAGGATTCCGACTCGGACCCATGCAGACAATTCCGGACAACCGGATGCATCGGGGGTAGATTTACCCATGGACGGTGATCATCGGTCTCATGGTGATGACGAGGAGACTTATGGATATTCCTCGCCTATATCATCAGATGATGAGGAGATCGAGGTTATGTCCGATGGCCGAGTTATTGTTACCCCCGACCGTAAAGGGTAAGAAAGATCTCAAATATTGTTATTTTATTGTTGAGTGCAGATTTTATATGTATGTGTATTGATTGTTCTCATGTTCTATTGATAAGGTTCCTTCCGTCGAGAAAATCTGCAGAGGCCGTCACGTATGCGATTACATCTCGGTTTGATCGGGCCTGGAAGCATTGGAGTGAGCTTGAGGATCAGGATCGGGATCGATTCTTTGCGGCTTTTAAGGTATTTTGTACTTTTGAATTTACTTCCATTTTTTAGTTACTTTTAATGTTTCTTTAGTTTATTATCATCCTAAAAAATATTATATTCTCCTTATTTACTGAGGAGAAGGCTGCTTGGAGAGTAGAGCATTCCACTGATGTAGAGATAATTTTTCATCAAAAGCGAGCAAACGCCTCTCCGAGTTGTTGACTAGATATCGGAAAAAGGGACGGCGTCCAAAATGGTGTTTCCCACCCATTTGGGAGGAGCTATGTGCTTCTTGGGCTACACCTGAATTTAAGAAAAATCCGCCTGGGCAAAGCTCAACGGGGCCTCGGAAAAGGGTGGGAGCCCGCACACCGGCGGCAGCATCGTGAATCGAGGAGCATGCTCGACGCCTTGTAAGTTCCAACATCATATTTTGTTAATTCATTAGATGTCGGCTATTAAGGTAGTGTAACTTCAAATATGAACAAGTTTTTTTTTGGTGCAGGCTAGGGAGCTTGGCCGTAGCGTCAAGCAGGTTGAGCTTCATGCCCGAACTCATACTAGGAAGGGGTACCGGCGAGTATGTAGATGAGCGTTCTAGACGCACTCTCGGGTGATTTACATGTCTCTTTGTTGGAAATTATTTTTATTTTATATTTAATAATTATGGTCATTTTGTATGATTATGTGTATCAATTTTAATGACGGGAGGACTATCGTGATAAGTTATCTCGGAGTTCGGTCTCGGGCAGCCTCATCTTCCCCTTCTTCCACCACACTTGACCCAGAGGTGGAAGCCCAATTGGAGTTGCGAGGCATGGGTCGATGTTCTTGGCGGTAAGAACAAGGGTCGCATATATGGTATGGGAGACCTAGGCGGTAACTATCGACGCGGGTGCTCCAAAGATCTTCACTCAGCCAGAGTCGAGCATCGCCCAAAGACTAGGCCTCGCCGATCTCATGAGTCTGCAGAGATGGTAAAGATGACGAGAAAGCGGCGGCTCAGGATGAGATCAATCGGCCATTTGCTTACTCAACAAACATGAGATGATGGAGCAGATAGAGATGATGGCAGCTACACAGAGAGAGCTCATGTTGCGTTTAGGAACCAGCACCCCTCGCCCACGATCGCGGCGAGGACCAACACCTTCACGGCACCCCCCGCCCACGCCCCAGCCACCACCGTCCCGGCCTGAGGGTCATCAAAGATACCGGTGGCGAGGATGATCAATCCTTTCTGATTTATTCTTTCGGGGCTATAGAGAGGGTTATTAGTTTTTGATATTATATTTTATTTTGTATGATACACTCTGTCAAAACAATTTGCTTTTATTTATGAATTTTATTTATTGTTTAAAATTATTATTCATTTATCATAATATAGTCTAAATTCTAATTAATATACAAAATAACTAATGTTTATATTAATTTTGAATTTTATATTAAATATTAAATAATTATTTAAAAATACTTTATATTTTAAATAATTAATTAATAAAAATTACTTTATTAAATTATTTAGTTTTATAAAAATGTGTTGCAATTTGCGCGGCTATTCCGTCGCTAATTTACGTTGATTTGCGACGGTTAGTTGCCGCTAATTTGTATAATTTGCGACGGCTATGCCGTCGCTAATTTCTCAAAATTTGCGACGGCTAAGCCGTCGCAAATCAACATAATTTAGCGACGGAATAAGCCGTCGCTAATTAGCGACGGTCATTTAAAAAACCGTCAGAAACCTTTTGCGACGACCCAACTTGTGACGGATTTATGGCCGTCGCAAATCCGTCAGAAACATGTGTTTTGCGACGGATTTAAGCTTTTTGCGACGGCCTTTGGCCCTCGCTAAATTCATTTTTTCTTGTAGTGAAGTTATATTTTTTTTTTATGTGTTTAAACTGAAGAGTTATGCAACAAAAATAATTTGAAGAGAAGATATCTATTAAAGTAATTTTAACATTTCCTTACAAATCCTAAAGAGGAAAGGATGTATTCTTCATCTTTGAAGCAAGAGAAAGACATGATATAACAATGAGTCTGAGTAACATGACTTCCATTTTTTGCAAACTCAAAAGACTGATGGGCATATATAAAAATGGAAATTATGGATTCCTATCCTGTTAAGGTACAACATAGAATCAATCAAATAAAATACCAGTGAAAATAAAAATTCCACCATTGGCAAATGTAACTTTACCTATATGAATCTTGCTTGCTAATGGAACCATCTTGGCCATAAGTATTCACTGTGTTGTTGGGATTGAAAATGTTCTGCAAACTGAGCATAAAAAATATAGTCTCAAGCATCTGTCAATACACATTGAAAAATCTGCAATCTGTTACCTTTTGTAAGCATTTCTTCAGACATTTTGCTTAAATATACCAGTACCCTGAACAAATAAAGTCAATTGAAGTAGTTAAATATACCATTGCCACTGATTTTGCTTATCATGTCATTGTTCCTTTCAGCAACACACCCAAGCTTAATCATAGGCAGGGGTGGCAAACGGATGGACCGGATGGATTTTGATTCAGATTAGAATGGATGAGTAATTCACTTCGATCCATTAAAAATATATTAAAAAAATTCAATCCATCATAACTCATTTAATAAAAAACCATCCAACCCATCCATTACTTAATTTTTTATGGATGGATATCCGATCCATCCATTTAAAAAATATTATACATTAAAATTTTATTTTAAAATTTTTTACATACTAATATTTTCTCTCTCTAAAAATTTGAAGGACCTTAATTGAATACATGTTTTTTTTCCACAAATTATGAACAAACTAGACAGAAACTAAATGGTAGACTTATAATAATTAGAAATATAATTAGGAATCCATACACGACCAGAGAGTAGAGACGAGATAGCTGGTAGTTGTTAGTAAGAAACTGATTGAAAAAACACTGCAGCAGCATGGTGATAATGTAACTATATGCTACAGATAGAGAGAATAATTGCTTTGAAAAAGCACGGTCATAACTCATAATAACCTCCAGACAGTGAGAATCATATATAGGGATAGGAGAAGAAAAAAGAGAAATAGAGAGATGGAAAAAAGACTAGTACAGATAACACGTATGATGAGGCAGTGATTGTTGAAGTGTGTGTATGCTCAGTTATTCTACAGAAAGTCCCCAAGGTTCTAAAAAAAAAACCAATGGATTATAAATGATTTAAAAAAGGATCCAATGGATTTTAAAAAATATATGATGGATCATTAACCATCTATTAATAAAAACAATTCAATCCATCCAATCTATTTAGTATTATTTTTTATTATTGGATGAAATGGATGAATTTTATTATGGATGGACCGAATTGATATTTGATCCGCGGATCCTTTTGTCAGCTTTTAAATTTTAATATTTTAGCTTGTTAACATTAAATGAATCCTAAAAAGTCCAAATTCAATTGCCACTTGACTTGTTATATACATAGAGTTGAAAGAAGTAACGGGGCAAAACGCTCTTAGTTTAGCAGTTATTCATGCATTCATGAGCTAAATTTAGGTAAATAAAAATAATAAATAAATATTAATAGAATAGACTGGATGAGACAACCTCGATGTCCCATTAAAAAAATCTAATTAATTAAACCTTAATAACGATATAACGTTAAGCATCGTGTATATAAAAACTTTAAATATAAAGAATAGAGATATAAACATCACACCACATATATATATATATATACCAAACACACTGTGCTGGTATACTGTAGAGGGACACAACCCTCACTACCTTTCCTCACACCCAGCCCTCTTTCAAATATTACATAAAAAATGGGTTCACACTCACAACCTATGTACATAACACGCACTAGCCTCCACTAACTCTAGCCTGGATGACTAGAGCTACCCTGACTCTCCCCGCGTGCACGTTGGTGCAGCTGCTGCTGTGGTCTCGCTGATGGTCTAGATGCTGCTGCTCCACTACTACCAGAGATACTCCCTCGATGAGGACGCTGGAAACGTCGCCGATAATAAGCGTTATGGCGAACATGATCTCTGGAAGTCACTGGTGATGGAACCATCAAGTCTGCATTAGGAGTTGCCCAAGGATATGGCGGCGGCATAGTGGAGGATATACAAAGACTGGAAAAGGGAAGGTCTGACCAAGACAGAAATTCCTGACAAACCCAAGATGTTGTCCCTCTTCGAACCTCACATAAGGTGACACAAGACCCGTATAAACAGTAAAACGGGTAGTTGGGTCCACTAGCCACCCTTCTTCATCATGATACTTAAGCTCAATAGTTCCCATCAGTGGGAATGCTGCCGGACCCGTCATCCAAGGATGGTCCATGTGTGGCATCCTGCACGTATGGGTCTGCTTTGAGAATCGAGAAGAAACATACATTGAAGAGATAGGGAGATAAGAAACTAGCTATCATCATAAACGGAAAAGGATGCATAGCATATAGACAGGTATCACAAAATGAACACATATGAATAACAATCATCCTCGAGACATATTATCATCCTCTACCCTTCACTCTCATGCAACTGGTTTTGTATGTTGACATGGCCACCACATAATTCTATCACGGATCCCTCATCTGATTAGGGATATGAGTCAGTCATCCAAGTGGCTCGTCCATAAATGGGGGTGCACACCCACATTCCCGTTAGGACGCTCATTCATAGAATGACACCATTCCCCCATTCCCGTTAGGGAATACCTGCACAATATAACGTATCCCCATTCCCGTTAGGATACGGGATGACTCGGCAAGGACTACAAAAGTATCACGGTAGTTTCCCCCATTCCCGTTAGGGAACTGACCTGCGACATCCGGTATCCGTAATCGGATACTTTGACATCGTGTGTTCCACTCACACGACTGTAAACAACACCATGCATCTATATGAGTCTCACCGACTCGTATCGGGTAATAACTTAGTGCCTCAACCTTCCGTCCTCATCTCATATCATGTCTCAAGTCAAATCACATAACTCATCATCAATAAAATATTATTTAATTAGGCTAGGCATAGCTAAGTCTCATTAGTACGCTCCCCAACATGCATCTCCCCAAAACGACATATATCATCACCTAGATGCCAACCAAGCATACAAAAATAATTATAGCATGTTATCACCCAAAGCATGTTATCACATATTAAAATACTCATATGTCGCAAATAAGCATACCAAGTATGATAACACAAACAACACATAGCAAACAGTTCAACGGGTAAAATATGCAACCTCAAATATCACAAATTTAACCTAACGACGATAAACATACAATCTCCATATCATCATTGGTACTACCGAGTAGTCGCCAATGTGATATTGACGTTGTCGATTACTCGCTAACTAGTAGGGTTTAGGTCGCCCTACGCCATTATCGTAAAATGTACTGCTTAGCCAATTTCGACGATTGGTGGCTTCTTTCTCCCACCCGAGGTACTCGTAGCTACAACCAGTACCACAAAACCAAACTCTTCTTCCCTCTAAGCTTGCTGCCACGCACTATTCTAGCACCCTTGGTGCTCCAAAAATTCACCTGAATACATCAATATGAAGCACACGTCACATGTAACCCTAATTTGAAAACGGAACTTCAAACCGACAACCGAATAAAGAGAAAACTTCAATACCGTCACGATGGCATGTTGGCATAAAAAGCACATAGGCTTACCTTAGCCTAAGCAAGAAAAGAGATATAGGGTTAGGAAGTAGACATCGCCACGGACACAGTGATGTATTAGGAATTGCGTTAGGGTAACCAGTTTGATCGAATCGAGTTCAGGAATGTCTCTCTCTCTTGGTCCATCTCTCTTTCCCTCTCTACTCTCTATTTTTTTAATCTTAAATAAATATATTCTCAATTCTTTTATCCTATATTTTTTTTATAGACGTGAATTAGAGATTAAAAAAAAATAGGATTAGTATTTTCTATTTTACTTAGGTGAGGATAAATGAGAAATTTGGTTAAAATAGTAAGGATAAAACTGAGAGAAAAAAAATGATAATCTATAAACTATAAACTCAAATGTTATTTTAATGAGTGTCTAAAAGAAATGCTATAAGCTAGTTAAAAAAAATGTTTACCAAACAAGGATATAATTTAATCTACTATAAACCATCCACTACAAGCTAACTGATTGGTCTTGCCATGGAGGCCAAAAAAATAATTTGTATTTTCATTGATAATATCTGTGGTAGTTTGGTAAATTAATTTTGCCACTAAAGGCATTTTGTTGAACACAAGCAGCTAATATGCAAGGCCGTTTGATATGGGTCCGTGTTAGCTGACTCGGTCTTGAGTTGGTTACACCTTAGAAGCTATTCAACCCAAAATAACCGATCCATATTTCTCATCATCAGTCAAACTCAACTAAACAAACAATTCTGTTACAGTTTCAAATAGGCCTATTGTAATGCCTAATTATTTGGCATATCCATTTCACAATTCTCAATACGCAACTGAACACTCTATCTCTCCTCTCCCTCATCTCTATCCCTTCAACATCAACATCATCATCATATCATATTATTTGTCTTTATCGGGGTTATCCATATTTTCCTTAAGAAAAATAATATTATTGATAATTAATTGATTATCTTTCATTATCCAATTATTTGTTATAGATAGATAGAGATAAAATTCTCGCCTGAATTGATTGTATTGGGTTCTACATATATCATTGTCGCCTCAACTTGATCATACGCAAAATGAGGATCGAACCAGAAAGTGATGGAGTCTCCGCTTCCAGAAAGCACCTCGTCTTTGCTTACTACGTCACTGGTCATGGTTTTGGCCATGCCACCCGAGTTACTGAGGTTTTTTTCCTTTCTCAACTTCTCTCCTTTCGTGTTTTCACGTAAATTTTGGTCTAATGGGGTATTTCTCCTCTCTTTTGTTTTTTGATTTTTTAAAAAAGGATTTATTTTGGTTTCTGGGTTTTCAGTTTTGGCTTTGGCCAATTGAGAAATGAAGAAAAAGCTAGCTTGAATTTTTCGAAATGATTTTACTTTGTTGGTTATGTGTTTTTTTGGCATGCGAATTGAATTTTGTTTTGGAATGAATGAATGCGTAGGTGGTGAGGCATTTGATTCTTGCTGGACATGATGTGCATGTGGTCACTGGTGCTCCGGATTTTGTTTTCACATCTGAAATACAGTCTCCTCGCCTATTCATTCGCAAGGTGAGTTTTTTATTTTTATTTTTATTTTTAAGGTTAAAAAGCATGGTGTGTTTTTCATTTAGAGTGGGTTTGGTTCAAAGGAGGTGAGGAGTGAGGAGGGAGGAGGGGGGATTTTACTAGCTACTATTGTGTTTGGTTGACAGGTAACACTATTCATATTTGATTTCACAAGAAGAGGGGAGGGAAGATATTTTAAAATAAATTTACTTTTATACCCTTGTAATCATTTATTTCTTAAAATTTTTAGTGTGTTTGTTTTTGCTTTTGAAAATAATGAAAAACAGAAAAAAAAAATCATTTTTTTTTGATTAAAATGGAAAACAACTTTCATTAGCTTTTCGAAAAAAATCAGTTTTATAACTAATTAATTTTAAAAAAATGATTTTTATGATTGTAAACAAATATAAATCTATTTCTGCTTTTCTTTACAATCTCTAAAAATAATCATTAAACTATTTTTTAACAAAATCATTTATTTTCAAATCTTAAACAAACATGTTCTAAACAAGTGAGGATGTTTTGGTCAATATATGCAAAATATTTTAAAATCCCTCCCTTTCCCTCCGAATCCCTCAATATTGGAGGGGAGCCAAAATTGAGGAGGGATTTTGCTCCCCTCCCTTCCACTAAAAAAAATTGAACCAAACATGCAAAATTTTAAAAAAATCCCCCCCTCCACTCCATTCCCCTCCAACTAAACATTACCTTAAGGTCTCTTTCTCTTACTATACAAAAGAGGAGGGAAATGTTCATAATATAGTTAACAATGGATGTCTTGGTTAAGGTCTAATTACTGACAAAATGGATCATAACCTGTGGATTGTAGCCTGTCCGTGTAACCTCCTAAAAGGCACATGATTTTGGTAAAATGATAGTTTTTATCTTGTACATTAAAAAAATGATTAAGTTGTTCCATACCAGATTTAGAGTTTGTTACATATTCAAGGGATTTACTTTAAATTGTTTGTGAATTGCACTTTTTTTAATGTAGTCTGAGTACAATGTCATACAAATTAAAGAAACTGCTTTCAAAACACATTACCCTTTGTACAACATAGGTGCTTTTGGATTGTGGAGCTGTTCAGGCAGATGCTTTGACGGTTGATCGACTTGCTTCATTGGAGAAGGTATAGGAATGCCATTTTACATTTGATTATTTATGGTTGTAATGCTATGAAGTGGATGCTTCAATATTACTTTCTTTCTGTTTCTGATCCATTGCTTTGTGGCCACGTTAGTATTCCGAGACAGCAGTGAAGCCTCGTGCTAGTATCTTGGAAAAAGAAACAGAGTGGCTGAACTCTATCAAAGCTGACTTAGTGGTACCTATTACATTCTTCCCTTTCTTATTGGACATAAAAATGAAGAGAAACTGATAAGTAATTCATGATATTTGGAGATGAAAATGTGGGGAGATCATTTTATGGCTAACCGACCATGAGCTAACAACCAGAAGCAAAACAAAACGACATTATGAATTTGATTTCTACATAGAGCAATTTTGAATAGAATATATTACACTTGGTGGATCCTTGTAAAGCTAATATGAGAAACAGGTCTCTGATGTTGTCCCAGTTGCATGTCGCGCGGCAGCAGATGCTGGCATTCGCTCTGTTTGTGTGACCAATTTCAGGTAACTCATGTAGACTGCAATTTTACCTTCTGAATGTTATTTGATTTGGTTACTTACAGTTACATTAATTGGGTAGGACTGAAGCATCATGGGTAGGAAGCTTATATGCTGTGTTTGTCAATGGTGCCATCGTAATTGAAAATTTAGCTAACAATTATTATCATAAGCTTTTTGTATCCTTTCGTTTCGGTTCTAGGCCTCCTCATTTTATTCCTTCAAACCAATGCTATTTAACATTTCTTTTTTATTCCATCATATCCTTAAGTTGCTTCTGGGGATTTGAATATGCTTTTTAGTTCAATTGGCATTAAATAGTCTGCACCAGCAGTAATCAAAATTTTAAATGTAAATGGATGCCCAAAAGTAATTATTTTAGTTCTCCGACTTCAGAGATATATATATATTATATTGTGTCCATAATTACCCTCATTCCATATCTTTGTGATTTCAGTTGGGACTTCATCTATGCAGAATATGTCATGGCTGCTGGACTTCATCATCGCTCAATAGTTTGGCAGGTGACAACCATCTTCCTTATAGGAAGTTATCTTGTCGCTTTTGTTTGTTCTTCAAGAGAAATGTTGTTTATCTACCTTCTATCTAATGTTATTTGATGTCTTTGTTATATGAATGACACCTGTATGACTGAATTGGATACCATAAATACTAGTAATTTGTGCTATTCTGACCTGATGTTTCTTGATGTTGGTTTCCTATGGCTGAAATAACTTGTTTCCTCCATGTGAGAGTTTCATTTGTGATTGCTTGTGTCAATATTTGTTTAGATGCAATTCATCACGTTTTCATACTATGTGTCCAAGTTCATTTTGGATTGAAAAGTTTAGATTTTGGAGTTGTGTCAGCATTTTGTCAAATGTATGAAATTTATGACAATTATCTAAATTTTACTTAATACTTTTTAACATTCTAAGTTATTGTGATTCGTGAAGATTGACAAGAGTCACAAATAAATTGATTCTTCCTCGCTTCACTTCCTCCTCCTTTCTTGCGTGTACTAGTAATTAGTAAATGACTCTGACAATTAAATGTTTAAACTTGTTTTCCACTGTGCCTTGATCAATGTTTGAATTTTTTAAACAAATCTGAAATTAAATCAGAATATTTGGATTTCATATGTGCTCTTAGTTTGTGAAGCTATTCTGATAATTATGAAGCTTATCAACTTACCAATAGGCTGAATGGAAGTACAACTTTTGAATTTGAAATTATTTTTGCCTACTTCCTTTTGCTTTGTTTGGTGCTTGAAACACGATAAAGAAGTGTAATTGCCTATGTACTAATGCAGATAGCTGAGGACTATTCCCATTGTGAGTTCCTTATCCGCCTCCCAGGATATTGCCCAAGTATGCCCATTCTTGCATAATTCCATGACAATAGCCTAACATTATTTGAATGACCACCTAAATTTGGTCCTCAAAATGATTAACAAGAGTTCTGGCATCTATATCTGCAGTGCCTGCTTTTCGGGATGTTATTGATGTACCTCTTGTTGTGAGGAGGTTGCACAAATCTGCAAAGGAGGTATTCCCTCACAAACCTCTGTGGAGCTATTATATAGGATGACTTAACTCCTAATCTATGAGCTTGTAATTTTCCTTGTTGAAGGTGAGGAAAGAACTTGGGGTAGCTGATGATGTGAAGCTAGTTATTCTCAACTTTGGTGGACAGGTGATTGCTTAAATCCCTTTTTTACGGGCCCGACCTTGATAACATATTTTTGCATGGGTAATAAAAAATACTTCTACTCTGCATCATGCTACCTTCCTTTTTATTGTATTATTTATTATTTATTTATATTTATTATTTACTATTATGTTTTTGAACTCTACATGACCTCTGGGTTACTATAATTCTGTATTTTTGTTGACTTGAGGTGCCTTCTATTATCTTCATCTTAAGTATCAAACATAAAACTATGTGATGCCCAGATTTTATCCTCATTCTTCCAAATTTGTCATAATTATCTTATCTTACCAAGTTACCATCATCACTTTGCCATAATATGCTTAAATTGAAATCACATGGTTATAAATTGGTTTAATTACTTTGCAGGTCCCTGGACTATTTTGAAATTTCAAAATAGGTCCCTATACTTTTAAAATATTTAATTGGGTCCCTAAACTTGTAAATAATTGTAATTGGGTCCCATGTTTGTAATTAAGTCCCTGAACTTATAAATAATTTTTAATTAGGTCCCTGTGGTATTTGAAACGTGAAGTTGCTAATGGAACCCTACCCCAGGGGCCTAGTTATAAATTATTTACAAATTTAGTGACTCTCATTTCTACAGAGGTTTCTTTGGAAGATCACTTGATTTGGGATAAGAATAAGATTAGGTAATTGGCGTCTATTTGGTGGAAAGTGCCCTTTTTTATGGGATTGAGGGATTGGGAAGCTTTGTTACATTGCTATGCTCTTTTTTCACTCTTGTTTTATGCTTTGTTCTTTTGTTTGGGAGCATTCCTTGTACTCCTCAGTTAAGCAGCTTCACATAATATAAACTCCATGCATACTAACTCACTGTTTCACACATTAAGAACTTGTAATGGACCAACTCACTTAAAAGCATAAGTTGTTAGCTGAAATCCTATGAATGGTTTTATATCTCTAACACACCCACTTTGGGCTTGAAGGGTGGACACTAGACAATGCACAGGCCTATTTTACCTTGTGCTGTCAGTTCTATTTAGAAGAATCAGGGTGGCAGAGGATGGAACTATTGACCACTTGGTCATAGAGGCTTTGATACAATATCAAAATCCAACTCTAGTAAAAGTTTTTTTTATATATCTTAACAGAATTAATTGATAAATCAATATATTTTCAAGACTTTTAATCAACTCCAATGACATACATGATACCTGTTGCAGTTGTCCATGCATGCATAGATGTCCTGGTTATTATATATCATTAAGATTGATGTAATTTTTTGGGTTTTTTCTTCAAGATTCCAAAACTACATTTGTACTTTTGACAAACTGAAGTCTTAGTTTTGTGGGAATTGAAACACAAACAAAAACTCAAAATGACTACATTGTACTCATTGCGAGTGTGGTGCATTCATTAGGGTTTGTGTTTCTGTTCCCAGCAAACTAGGAATTCAGTCTGTTAAAAGTCCAAATTGGGACTTTTGGGATTGCTACAATACAGTGGCTACATTGTATTGTTATTCTCAGAAAAAAAGTTGTATTGTTATACTGTTGAAAACATTTTAATTGGGATTGCTGTGGTTTTAAAACTGCACCTGTCAACATTTACTATAATCATTTTTGCATGATCAACCCATAGCTTACGAGCATACATCTTAAGTTTGTCCTGACAATTTTATGATGTCTTCCATGAGTTGGTCTTGAATTTTGTTGTCCTTCACATTCTGTAAAATTGGCAGTTCATATATTGATGTATTGTTGTAATTATCTGAGGCAACATGTCTGGCAGTCACATGGATTTGGAATAGGGTCTACAGTTATAAAGATATTGTTGATTGCGAGATTAAATCAGAATCCCATGATTCTGATTTGTACAATTATTAGAATTTATTAATTGGGATTTCCGTTTCAATTATATTCCTTTTTTTTAGTGATAGCATTTATAGGGAAAATCAGTTTCCTGATTTCCAGCCCCATTTGATTGTATAGAATTAATTTCCTTGTCCTATTTATACCTCCTCATGTAGTCAGTTTTTGTATCAAGTGAAAATACAATCACTTTTCCGCATGGTATCAGAGCTTGATCTGAACCATCCCTAGTCCCTATCATCGACCCAGCCATGGAAGGAGAAAAACCAGAGGACACGCCCAAGGAGACTGGCACAACTCCTGCCAGCTCAATCGAAGGGACCGTGCCTCTCATCATTGGCCACAAGTTGAATGGCCAAAACTACCTCCAATGGGAGAGGTCTGTCCGAATCTTCCTCCAAGGAAAGGGAAAAGAGGGCTACGTCACAGGAGACTCCAAAGAACCCAAGAAGGGAGAACCCAGCCTCCAAAAATGACAATTGGAAAACAATTTAGTCATGTCATGGCTCCTCAATACCATGACAAATGAAATAGGAGAAAATTTCATGTACTATGATACTGCCAAAGATACGTGGGATGCAGTAAAAGAGACATACTCCAATGTGGACAACACATCTGCCATCTTCGAAGTTAAAAGCCTTCTCCATGACCTGAAACAAGGTAACTCTTCTGTCACTGAATATTTCAACACCCTCAGTCGACATTGGCAGCAACTAGATACATATGAAGTGGTAGAATGGAATTGTATTGATGACAAGAAAAAGTACAAAGAGCTGGTAGAGAAGGATAGAATCTACAAATTTCTATTGGGGCTTAACAAGGATCTTCATGAAGTGCGTGGAAGGGTTCTTGGAACCAAACCACTTCCGAGAATTCGAGAAGTATTCTCAGAAGTGAGAAGAGAAGAAAGTAGGAGGAAACTCATGTTGGGAAACTCGACTTCATCCCCATATATCGAAAGTTCAGCAATGGCAGCGAAGGGAAATCCATTTCGTCCAGCAAGTTCAGCTCAAAGGAGGAACCGACCCTGGTGTGAACATTGCAGGAAAATTGGTCACACCAAGGACACTTGTTGGATCATTCACGGGAAGCCGTCGGAAGCAAAACCATTCCGCAACAGGGAAAGCAGAGGCAATGCAGCGCATAACCCACAAGAAGTGGAGGACAAACATGATCCATCTCCATTCAGCAAAGAACAAATGGAAGCTTTGCAGAAAATGCTCCAGCAGACTATGTTTACTGCAGGGAAAAGTGGTACAGCCGCAATAGCTCAAAAAGGTAACTTTTTGCATGCTTTACACACTAGCAAAGGAAAATTAAAATCATGGATCATAGACTCAGGAGCCTTGGATCACATGACTGGAGATATAACAATATTTGATAATTATTCTCCCTGTCATAATAACTCCACTGTTCGGATTGCTGATGGTACCCTGTCAAAGGTTACTGGTACAGGTTCAGTTGTTATGTCAAAAAATATTACTCTGGATTCTGTACTGTATGTGCCCAAACTTGAATGCAATTTGCTGTCTATTAGCAAACTGACCAAAGATTTGAGATGTGTCACTAAATTTTTCCCTAATCCGTGTGAATTTCAGATTTTGGAGTCGGGGAAGATGATTGGCAATGCTAAAGAGTGTGCTGGACTCTACTACCTGCAAGTTGAAGATTCCTCAAGAGAACTCAAAGCCAATTCTTGTGCAGTGGCTTCTCCAAATAATGAGGAGTCTGTAATGTTGTGGCAATATCGATTAGGTCACCCAAATTTTATGTACTTGGAGAAAATGTTTCCGTCATTATTCAATAAAAATAAAAGGAATTTTCAATGTGAAGTTTGTCAGTTATCCAAGCATACCCGAAGCACATTTTCACCTCAACCATATAAACCCTCTCAACCCTGCTCCTTAATTCACAGTGATGTATGGGGGCCATCCCAGGTCAACAACATTACTGGTGCTAGATGGTTTGTTACTTTTATTGATGACCACACAAGAGTCACATGGGTATTTCTTATGAAAGAAAAATCAGAAGTTGGAAAAATATTTGAGTTTTTCCACACACCATGGCGCAAACCCAATTCCAAACAAAAATTAAGGTGCTCTGAACTGACAATGGCCGCGAATATTTTCATTCAGCAATAGAGTCCTACCTTAAAACTCATGGAATTGTACACCAGAGTTCATGTGTAGATACTCCCCGACAGAAAAGGGTCGAGAGAGAAAAAATAGGCATCTACCGGAAGTAAAAAGATCTCTCATGCTAGCCACAAATGTACCAAAACATTTTTGGGGGAAGCTATCCCTCTCGACCACCTATCTCATAAATAGGATGCCTTCCCGTATCCTCGCCTTTGACACCCCTTATTCCACTCTCCAAACCTTTTTTCCAACCAGCAGAATTCTCTCTTCAATCCCTTTGAAAATATTTGGATGCTCAGCCTTTGTTCACAACCTAAACCCTCACCGCAGCAAACTTGACCCAAAATCCATCAAATGTGTCTTTCTTGGCTACTCACCTCACCAAAAAGGATACAGGTGTTACTCCCCCACAACCAGGAAATTTTACCACACTATGGATGTGACTTTCTTTGAGAATCAGCCGTATTACTCCAAAGTTGGAATTCAGGGGGAGAGGACCTTAATCCCGAACGAAACAACAATTCCAATTTTTGGATTTTCAGATGGCCCAACCTATCCTTGAAATCACACTAGCAGAACCAGAAAATTCCACACCACCTGTCCCTGAAATCACACCAGCAGAACCAGAAAATTCCACACCAACAGAACTAGCCGAACCTATCCTTGAAACTGCACCTGTAGAAAAGACTGCACAAGAAGCTGGCTGGAAAGTTTACTCTAGGAGGAGGAAAAACAAACAGGTGGTAGAGTAAAACACAGCTCCGGTGCAAAGCCATGAATCAATGAAATCTCCTCAGGTAATACTGTTCCTAACTCAGTACCTATTCATATGAGTTTAACTGACAGTGAAATCCCTATTGCATTAAGAAAAGGGGTGAGAACTTGTACTCAACATCCCATTGAAAAATATTTGTCCTATGGGAAATTATCACAAGGGTACAGGGCATTTGTAGCAGCTCTTGACAGCACCCATATTCCAAGGAATATTCAAGAAGCAATCCAACAACCTGAGTGGGCAGCAGCTGTAACAGAAGAGGTTCATGCGTTGATTAAAAATAACACTTGGGAAATCACTGCCCTACCAGAAGGGAAGAAGCAGGTTGGTTGTAAGTGGATATTCTCCATCAAATACAATGCTGATGGGAGCATAAACCGGTACAAGGCTCGGTTAGTAGCAAAGGGATTCACCCAGTCATATGGCATAGACTATGAAGAGACATTTGCTCCAATGACCAAACTTAATTCAGTACGGGTCACACTATCCTTGGCTGCAAACTTGGATTGGCCACTACACCAGCTAGACATTAAAAAGGAAGTTAGAAGAGGTGAGTTAGAAGAGGAAGTTTACATACAAATTCCCCCGGGACTTGAATCGTCCAGCACCCTAAACAAGGTGTGCAAGCTCCGAAAATCTTTGTATGGCCTCAAGCAATCTCCAAGAGCGTGGTTTGATAGATTGACTCGAGTTGTCAAAGAAGATGGATTCATTCAAGGCCAATCTGATCACACTATGTTTGTCAAACACTCCTCGGAAAGTAAGGTAACTTTGTTCATTGTGTATGTTGATGACATTGTTATCACAGGAGATGATCATGATCATGATCAAATCAAGCACTTGAAGAAACTGTTAGCTAGGGAGTTCAAAGTCAAAGACTTGGGACAGCTTAAGTATTTTTTAGGGATGGAAGTAGCTCGAACAAAGGAGGGAATATATGTCTCTCAAAGGAAATACACCCTAGACTTACTCCAAGAGACCGGAATGCTTGGGTGTAAGGCTGCCAATACTCCTATGGAATCGATGGTAAGTAGCCCCGAAGAAGGTCCTCTAGGCGACAAAGATAGGTACCAAAGCCTAGTTGGGAAGTTAATCTACCTAACTCACACTCGCCTTGATATTGGATTTGGTAAGCATGGCAAGTCATTGCATGACAAATCCTACCAAGCTCACATGAAAGTCGTGAAGCAGAATCCTATAGTACCTTAAGGGTACACCGAGAGGTCTTCACTTCAAAAAAACTCAAACGGGGGTATTGAAGTGTATCTCGACTCGGATTAGGTCAGGTTGTACATCGGACGAGAAAGTGAACTACTGGCTATTGCTCCTTTGTGTGGGGAAACATGGTTACTTGGAGAAGCAAGAAAGCGTTTGTGGTAGCTAGAAGCAGTGCGAAGTTTGAATTCGGGGCCATGGCACTAGGTATTTGTGAAGGAATCACGGTGAAGAAGATCTTTGGACGAAATCAAAATTCAAACCAATCACACCATGAGGATATTTTGTGACAACAAAGCTGCCATCAGCATTGCAAAGAACCCAGTTCACCATGATAGAACAAAACATGTGGAAATTGACCGACATTTTATAAAGGAGAAGATTGATCATGGCATTATACGTATTGATCATGTACCATCGTGCAACCAAACAGCAGACATCCTAACTAAAGCTCTCCCAAGAAATACATATGAGAATATTAGATCCAATCTGGGCATGATAGACATCTACCACCCAGATTGAGGGGGAGTGTTGATTGCGAGATTAAATCAGAATCCCATGATTCTGATTTGTACAATTATTAGAATTTATTAATTGGGATTTCCGTTTCAATTATATTCCTTTTTTTTTAGTGATAGCATTTATAGGGAAAATCAGTTTCCTGATTTCCAGCCCCATTTGATTGTACAGAATTAATTTCCTTGTCCTATTTATACCTCCTCATGTAGTCAGTTTTTGTATCAAGTGAAAATACAATCACTTTTCCGCAGATATTTTACTTGGTTTATCATTATCATGCTAGAATTTTAGGTAATCTTTGAGTCTTGACCCTATAATTGTAAATTTTAAATTCTTCTATGTTTGTTCTGTGGACGTCTTTGGGTCTAAAAACTCTAAACAAATTCACACCCACCATCTAACTTCTGCCTCTGTTATATTTTGTCTCGTGTCCAGCCATCAGGATGGAAGCTAAAGGAGGATTACCTACCTGAAGGCTGGTTGTGCCTGGTACTTGATCCACCATTCTGCTTTGTATCGTAGTCTTGCTTAAAATGTTCTTTGTTTACTGTACTCTTTTGCTTTATTTGGCTATGTCGTGCTTCTATGGTCCAGGTTTGTGGTGCTTCTGAGAGCGAGGACCTTCCTCCAAACTTTAAAAAACTTGCTAAAGATGCATATACGCCTGACATTATTGCAGCGTCTGACTGTATGCTTGGTCAGTGTGAGACTTTCATATATGAGAAAGTTGGATTAAATGAAAGTTATACTTATTGCATTTTGTCATTTTAGGAAAAATTGGATATGGCACCGTTAGTGAAGCCTTAGCATACAAGTGTCCATTTGTCTTTGTACGCAGAGATTATTTCAACGAAGAACCTTTTTTGAGAAATATGCTTGAGGTACTCTCAATTGATTTTCTGTGCATTAGTTTTATGTCCTCTAGCACGTCTTTCAATGAGGGCCTTACAAATAAGTGATATATTTTTTTTCTTTTTATGTAGTATTATCAATGTGGTGTTGAAATGATTAGGAGGGATTTACTCGTTGGTCATTGGAGACCTTATCTTGAACGTGCAATAAGTTTGAAACCCTGTTATGAAGCAGGCATTAATGGTGGTGAGGTATCCTCTTTTCTTGAATTAATTGAGTCTTTCAAAAGTATCATTTTGCACAATTGCTTTGTTTATCTTTAATTTCACAAAGTAACTATTTATTCATCACAGTACACGGTGTATTTAAATTATTCTATGGTTGCTTTTTCGGAGACCTTGATGTTGGCATGTATTTCTCTGTCATCTTGGAAGTTCTCTAAAAAATTTGCAAATGTAGGTGGCTGCCCACATCCTGCAGGAAACAGCTTTTGGGAAAAATTATGCATCAGATAAGGTAAAGGACTTCTGGTTCCTGTTAGTTGCAGTTTTAGTTTTTGTTAATTTTGTCAAACTCTGGTTACTTTAGTTTAGTGAAGAAACTTGGATTTTCATTTCAATTTTGACTTTACAATATGTAGCTTAGTGGGGCAAGGAGGTTGCGTGATGCCATAGTTCTTGGGTATCAACTACAGAGGGCCCCTGGCCGAGATATTGCAATCCCAGAATGGTATGTAACTGCTGAAACCCAACTTGGCCAATCATCACCAAGTTCCCCTGTGGATGATGGAAGCTCTGTCTTCAGCTCGTGAGTATCGCTTCATTTTTTTCAAATGTTTATGATCATTTTCATTGTTATAATTTTCTTGGTTTAACAGACAAGATAACTGCCTCTTGTTTCCTTATATTCTTTCTTCAGTGGTATCGAAGACTTCGAGATTCTTCATGGAGATGTTCAAGGACTTCCAGACACCGTGGCTTTCTTAAAGAGCTTATCTGAATTAAAAGAGAAGCACACAAGGCGGGAGCGTAAGGCTGCAGCTAGTCTCTTCAACTGGGAGGTCTCAAATTCTTATGAAAGACATTTCTTTATAAATTTATATTCTCTGGTCTGATATATCTGAAAGGCAACAAGGAACTCTTTAAAAGATAGAAGTACTGAAGAAACTATATTAATATGACACCACTCTACTTTATTTACTAAATTCAAATACTTATTCTTTTTGTTTTTGAATTTGTTCGATTTCTGTGACAGGAAGAAATTTTTGTGGCAAGAGCTCCTGGAAGGTTAGATGTGATGGGTGGTATTGCCGACTATTCTGGAAGCCTTGTTCTCCAGGTTGAATCTTTCTACCTCCTGAGGGTTTTAATTTTCATTGCATTTGATTGCAAATAGCTTCATCTGGCAACTTCTTCATGTAGTTCGACATTTATGATAATATGTAATTATAGACTTGATGCTTTCAAATTTAATTCTAGTGATCCCGACTAATACATTTAGATAAATGTTTATAATTTTCATTTTGTATTTTATTGGACCTACAACCCTGCCTATGTTGTGATCTGTTGCAAAGGATTACATAGCTAGTCCCAAGTTTGGATAAAAGGTGAGGGTTGTGTTCGGCAATTGGCGACCAACATAAAACTTTGTCATCTCAGTGTTATGAATCAATGATGTGAGTGTTAATGCTAGGTCTTTGATGGGAGGCAAAATGGTTCGACTACATGTCAAATGAGCAAGAGCTGCTGCATCATGAATGTAGTGAAAAATAAGCAAGGGTTCCTGCATTTTTTTGAACGGGTTTGAGTAAAGAAGCTAGTTTAAGAGAGTATGATTCGATTCAAAACATGAAATATAGGCACACTTACAGGTAAATCGGTGAAAATAGTAGACACCATGATTAGTAAGAGGATCAATTTTATGTTCCTACAAGAAACTAAGTGGGTAGGAGAAAAGGCAAAGAAATTAGACACTTCGGGGTTTAAGCTTTGGTGCACCATCAAGGTAAAATCTAGAAATGGGGGAGCATAATTGTAGATAAGTATTGGAAGAATGATGTTGTGGATGTAAGAAGGTTAGAATATAGGAACCATAGGATCATAGCTCTTAAGTTTTTAGTGGAAAGAGACACATTTAATGTGATTAGTGCTTATGCACCTCAAGTAGGGTTTGAAAAGCACAAAGTAATATTAATTCTGGGAGTATTTAGAAGATTTAGTTTATGAAATATCATTAGGAGAAATGATTTTCTTGGGAGGGGATCTAAATGGTCATGTGAGGAGTGCATCTAGAGGATATGAGGGTTTGCATGGGGGTTAAACTTGTTTTAGGAAGCGAGAAGTTGGGGTGGCATGCTCTCAAATAGATTTTGTGTAAAAAGTATTTTGAATATTATTGATTGTATTTAGAGTACAATTACTAATCTGAATATATAGCCTAAGCTTTAACTAATGGGCCTGACTAATGGGCCTAATACAAAAAAGCTAATAATTACATATTACATATTTACAACACTCCTCCTCAAGGTGGTGAATGGATATCAATCATTCCTAGCTTGCAAGTAAGTTGGCTAAATCTTTGTGTTGGCAAGCCCTTTGTTAACACATCTGGTAGTTGGTGCCCAGAAGGAATGTAGGCTGTTGTTACTAATCCACTATCCAGCTTCTCCTCGATGAAGTGTCGGTCTATCTCAATGTGTTTTGTCCTGTCAAGTTGAACAGGATTATGAGCAATACTGATAGCCGATTTATTGTCACAAAACAACTTCATAGGACCCTCATACTTTATCTTCACGTCATCAAGCACAATTTTCATCCACAATAGTTCATAGATTCCTTGTGCCATGGCTCTAAACTCTGCCTCTGCGCTTGATCTAGCCACTACATTTTGCTTCTTACTTCTCCAAGCGACAAGGTTCCCACACAAGAATGTGCAATAGCCTGATGTGGACCTTCTATCACTAACTGAACCTGCATAATCTGCATTAGAATAAGCCTCCATAGTCAAGCTTCCACCTCTTTTGAACGAAAGACCCCTCCCTGGAGTGGCTTTGAGATACTGCAGAATACGATCTACAGCCTGTAAGTGTCTCACCCTTGGATCATGCATGAACTGACTCACAACACCAACTGCATATGCTAAATATGGTCTAGTGTGTGTCAAGTAAATCAACTTCCCCACTAGTCTCTGATATTGGACCTTGTCAACCTTAGCACTCTCCTCTTCGGTGCTCATTCTATGATTTTGCTCGATAGGAACACTTGCAGGTTTACATCCGAGTTTGCCTCTTTCCTGCAAAGATCAAGACATAGTCACATACTTCCTTTGAGAAATGAAATTGCCTTGTTTTGAGTAGGCCACTTCAATCCCAAGAAATACTTAAGTTTCCCAAGGTCCTTCATCTCAAACTCTGCAGATAATTTTTCCTTGAGCAGTTGTCTCTCAACCGGATCATCTCCTGTAATAATAATATCATCCACATAAACAAGAAGTACAGTCACTTTTCCTCCCAGTGAATGTTTGAAGTAAAGTGTATGATCTCCTTCGCTTTGCTTGTAGCCTAGACACACCATTGCTTTTGTAAATCTTCCAAATCATGCTCGGGGAGATTGTTTCAGCCCATATAAAGCCTTCCTCAATCTGCACACTTTGTTTGCTGCATTTGTGGGACCAAATCCTGCGGGAATCTCCATGTACACCTCCTCCTCTAAGTCTCCATGCAAGAAAGCATTTTTGACATCAAACTGGTGTAGTTCCCACCCAGAATGGGTAGCAAGAGAAAGTAAAATACGAACAATGTTCATCTTTGCCACTGGAGCAAATGTCTCCTCATAATCGATGCCATAGGTGTGAGTATATCCCTTTGCCACTAGTCTTGCCTTGTATCGATCAAGAGTGCCATCTGACTTGTGCTTGACTGTATAGATCTACCTGCAACCAACTGATTTCTTGCCCCCTGGCCCCTCAACAATTTCCCACGTTCCATTCCTTTCAAGTGCCTTCATCTCCTCATCCATAGCTTGTATCCAATTTACATCCTTTAGTGCCTCTTGAACAGATGCCGGGATTCTCACAGAGTCAACAACTGTAATAAAACTACGATCTTTGCGGGGAAAGATGTTTAGATGAGAAAGAGTGGGAAATAGGATACTTGGCTCACGACCTTTTCCCTTTTCTCAAAGCAATTGGTTAGTCTTCTGGATTAGGATCATATGCATCATAAATATGAGAATCAGTAGTGTGGTAATTGTTTTCAATACTTACCTTCGGTTCGGAAAGTTGAAGTTGCTTCTGGACCAGGTTTGGTTTTTGTCCCCTTTGATACACCAATATTGGCTCACTAGCTTTGTTCTTTACTGGTGCTGAAGGTGCTGATTCCTGCAAAACAGATTCCAAAGGAGGAACAGGAACAGAACCATAAACACGAGACTTTGAAGCAGGTGACTTAGAAACAAGCGGCTCAGACTCGGGGAGCAATGTAGCGAGGAGCGGGTGACTTAGGAAGACAAGGACCAAAGATGAGAAACTTCAGACTCATATTCCAAATTACTACTCTCCCCCTGAAGCTGAGGGCGAGTGAAGAACGAGACGTGTTCATGGAAGGTGACATCCATAGAGACAAAGTACTTACGACTGGAAGGATGATAACACTTTTACCCTTTTTTGTTAGGTGCATATCCCGGAAAGACACACCGTTCGCCGAGAATCCAACTTAGTTCGATGCTTGCTTATGAACATGAACAAAGGCAACACAACCAAATACCGGGACTCAAGACTCGCATGATATGAAGAAGGAAAGTGTGAGATCATAAATCGAACATGATTAACATTACCTAGAACACGATATGGTATTCGATTAATCGAGATAGGCGGCGATCCATCTTGCTTCTCCCCAATATGACTTTGGGGCCGACATTTGGAAGAGAAGGGCTCGAACAACTTCAAGTAAGTGGCGATTTTTTCTTTCTCGCAACCCCATTTTGTTGCGAGGTGTCAACACATGTAAATTCATGGATGATGCCCTTTTTACTATTAAAGCTTGAAAGGCTATGATTGGCATACTCTTTCCCATTGTCGAACGTAATCTTTTAATGCCTTTTCCCAAGTCCTGTACCATATAATAAAAATGAACAAAAAATTGGGGTACTTGATTTATCATTCATCAAGAAAATCCAAGTTACTCGAGTACAATCATCAATAAAGGAAACAAACCATCTCGCACCAGAAATATTAGAAATAGGGGCAGGTCCCCAAGCATCAGAATGTATAAGATCAAATGGTTCAACACTTTTATTAAAAATAGAAGGAAAAGGAACACGATGGTGTGTAGCAAACTGACAGACATCACACTTAAAAGACTCAAAGATTGTTGTAAAAACAAAGACGGGAACATAGATTTAATAAGAGAAAATGGAGGGCGTCCAAGACACTTGTCTTGAAGCTAGACCATGATGCAAGAGAGTGAGACTCAGACTGGAAGCAGGAAGACAACACCTTCTGACCATTTCTTTCATCAGACAAATAGTACAACCCTCCCTATTCCTTAGCAACTCCAATCGTCCTCCCCGTGGCAAGATCCTGAAAAAACACAATGAGAAGGGAAAAATGTTATTCGTGAGTTTTGGACTCGAGTAAGTTTATGAATAGAGATCAAGTTATTGGAAAGTCTGGGAACATGAAGCATATTTTCCAGTTTTAAAGAAGATTGAAATTCAATATTTCCAGAACCAACCACATGGTTATGAGAACCATCAGCAACACTAATAGAATAAATCTTTGGAAGGTGAGAGATATAAGAGGAGAACAATTTGGAATGGAAGGTCATATGATCGGTGGCACCGAGTCAAGAATCCAAGCATCCTTAGGGATAGTACCAGGCGAAAGGAGGCGGGAGCAAAAACTCTTACGGTCATTGCCGGAGAACAAGAACTAGAAGGCTTACTAAGAGACTCAAGAAGGGTCCATAAGCGATCCAAGTCATTCCTAACAGAGCGGCGCTTCAATTTATGCCATAGAAGTTGGGAAAAAAAGCGATGAAACAGTACATGTGAAGCGATCTTGAATGAACATTGGTGTGATGAACGGTAACCGATGAACAGTACCATGTGAGCAGTAGCCTATGATCGGTGATCGCATAAACAGTGTCACTTGGACAACTCCGGGTGAAGCGAGTCCGATGGGCGTTAATGAGTGATAACACCTGCGATTGATAAGGGCATAATAACGGTGCTCAACGCTGCAATGAAGGAAGCTAAAGGGCCGCAATGAAGGCGGCTAGGGTTTTTCCGGAAGCAAGACCCCCAAGATCGGGAGCTCTTGATACCATGTGTAAAAAGTATTTTGAATATTATAGATTGTATTTAGAGTACAATCACTAATCCGAATATATAGCCTAAGCTCTAACTAATGGGCCTACCTAATGGGCGTATCTGGAAAAGCTAATAATTACATATTACATATTTACAACAGATTTCTTTTTATAAGGAAATAAGATAGAAAGCTTTGCATGGATTACAAAGTCAAACCCGGAGAGGTTGACTACCCAAACATGATTCTTGGTCATGTATGTGAGAGTTAAGAGGATTAAGGAGACAAAAGCCAATATAGGGTTTCCAGCATCAAATGGTGGCAAATGAAGGGCGAAAAACAAAGGAGCTTTTACAAAAGTCTTTGGAGGACCTCTCCTAGTTTTAAAAAAATTGATTGCAATCTAAAGGAGAATAGTATTATAGAAGGACCTCAACTTTTCAGTAATAACCATCTATGGAGCTTAAGTTTAAAACTTATCAATTAGGGACCTAAACTTTATTTTGGTTATTCTTAGAATTTGGGTTTGGGCCTAACTCAACCCCAAAAGTTAGCTCATGGGTGAGTTGCCCCCACTTATAACCATTATTGAGACCATATCATTATCCAATGTGAGATTCCTATACACCCCTCACGCCCAGAGGTGGACATCTAGGCGTGAAGTTTGCAGGATTGAACATGCGTGGGTGGCCAAGGGATCTAGGGTAGGCTCGATACTATTTTAGAATTTGGGTTCGGGTCTAACTTAACCCCAAAAGCTAGCTCATGGGGTGAGGGTTGCCCCCCACTTATAACCATTATTCAGGCCAAATTACCAAATGAATGACCTCAACTTTAATAAAAAGTATCTTAATAATATTGATCAATTGGAACTATTAGGACATATATGCCATTGTTTTGTTCATATTATAAGTTATTTTCATTTATCAAATGAGATGTTTTTGTATTTTCAGCATTCTTATTAGTAAAAAAAATATTTTAATAAAGTTGTTGTTTAAAAAATCGAACAGGATCGGTCGGTTCAGCGGATGGCAAGGGAACGAGGTTGTGTCTCGACTTCGATTTGGGTAGAAAAACCGGTGGTCGAAAGAAGCAGGAAAAAACCGTTCGACCGGGATAAAACGATGAGCAGGTGAAGCGGATCCGGTTATTAAAAAGCGACCCGATTCTTGTAAACACCGTTTATTTGGTGTGTCCTAGCATCCGCGGTGCCTGTTGAAGCGCCGCCGTACCCGCTCCAGTCACGGCTGCGTACTTCTTCCTTTGATCAGCATAGACTTGCACCTCTTTTCTCAAAACGCAGTACATAGAAGAAATGGTACATCAACATAGAGATAACAAAGATAGACAGATGAAAAATTTGAGAGCTTTGAGCCTTTGAGGACTAGATCTGGCTTGTGTCGTTGTATTGCATTCTTGAAGACAGTTTTTTTGGAACATGAATAGACAAGTAAAGGGTTGGACGATGGTGTGGCAGTTGAGGACTTGAGGTAGATTGCTTTTGTTTCCAACAATATTTTATTTATTAAATTAAATAAGAAGAATGGCTGGTGAATGACCATGGAGTATTGCACGCTAGTTGATGGGGTGGAGCTAGAGGAGTTGGAGAACAGTAGTATGCCACTTTTTTATTGAAGTTATATATTTTTTAAATAATTTTTTATCTATACAAATATATATATATATATATATATTATAAATTATAAATATAATTTATTTATTTATTAGTTATCCGGTTCAACCATTGGTTAAATCGGTTGAACCTATTGAACCATGACCGAATGTCCCTCCCAGGTTCGATCTTCGGTTTGGTTTTTAAAACATTGGTTGTGACCCTTAATTAGTACAACAAAAGTTCAATCCCTTAATTTGTTTGTCATAAAAAGTTTTGGTCCATAAATTATACTTCATTTGAGTGGACATAAGTGCTAAGGACATAAACTTTCTTATACCTTCTTATTAAAAGGCATGCATTCTCATTAGAATAACTTGACCTAACTACTGCTCCAAAAGCTAGCTCAATTACCAAAGTCATTATAGACGGTTCTTTACTCATATAATCAACAAATGTGGGAGATTAACACTTAACCACAAATGTTATAGACGGTTCTTTACCATATTGTAGCAAAGCATATGGTAAAATGTATATTTTTATTCATTAGTCTAAGACTACTTATATAGAGAGAATAAAATAAAGCCTCTTCCTATAATTAATGAAGGAAATAAAGAGAAAATCAAAATAATATCATAGCATAAAGATGGAATAACAAAAGAGAATAAAATCGGGATATTTTACGATTCTCCTCACCCCCCTCAAGCATAGATATCTATCATGCCCGACTTGCTTATCAAATGTTCAAAAACCGGTCTTGCTAGGCTCTTGGTCAGAATATCAGTTGTTTGTTGGTTGGAGATCACAAAAGGTAGGCAGATAATTCCAGCATCTAACTTTTCTTTTATGAAGTGGCGATCAATCTCAATGTGTTTGGTTTTATCATGCTGGATAGGATTGTGAGCTATGCTTATTCCTGCCTTCTTGTCACGGTACAACTTCATTGGAAGGTCAACCTTCATCTCGAGTTTGTCCAAGACTCTGTAGATCCACAACCGTTCAAAAATTCCTTGGGACATTGCTCTAAATTCAGCCTCTGCCCTACTTCTAGCAACCACGCCTTGTTTCTTGCTTCTCCAAGTTGCAGATTTCCCATTACATTGGTACAATATCCCGAAGTTGATTTTTGGTCGGTGGTGACCACCACTTGATCTGCATCGGTAAAAAACAACAACATTCCTCTCCATTGGTTTTTCTAAAGTACGGACCTTTCCCGAGGATTGGTCTTCAAGTACCTCATAATTATGTGAAACGCCTCAAGATGTTCTTAATGCAGGGAGTGCATAAGCGACTTACAAAATCGGTAAAAAAGCAATGTCGGAGTCAGTGCAGAGGAGGTGGATTAGTTTGCCAACTAATCTCTGGTATCTCCTATATCCAGCAGGGACATCTCCTTTCTCCTAGAGTTTCACATTTGGGTCCATGGGGGTATCAATTTGATGCAACCACTTATTCAGTTTCCTTCAAAAGGTCGAGAATGTACTTTCGTTGGGAAACCGCAATTCCACTACTTTGATCAAGCAACCTCCATGCCAAAAAATATTTTAATTCTCCCAAATCCTTAATTTCAAACTCGTTGCCAATTTTTCTTGACCTTCTCATTTGTATTACATCGCTCCCGAGTAAGAATAATGTCATTATCATAGACAATTAGTGCAGCAATCTTCCCATGAGAGGAAAATTTTGTGAATAGGGTGTGAAGCAGCTTGTCCTTATCAGTATCATTGTTTCTTCATTGATTTGGGTGAACCTTTCAAACCATGCTCTCGGAGGCTGTTTGAGGCCATGGAGAGACTTCTAGGTTACCATTGAGGAAGACATTCTTCACATCCAGGTTGGCAGCGGCCAATCATGTTGGCGGAAGAGATAAAGAGAATTCGACAATGTTTAACTTTGCTTGGGAGCAAGCGTCTACGAGTAGTCCATGCCATAGGTCAGAGGTGAAACCCTTGGCCACCAAGCATGCCTTGTACCTTTCACTGATCCATCCTGAATTATACTTCCACGGTGAAAACCCATTTGCAACCCATGATGTTTTTCCAAGCTGGTAAGGGCATAACACTCCTAGTGTTGTTCTTCTTGAGAGCTCTCATCTCCTCAAGGACAGCTTCCTTCCACTTTGAAATTTTTAGAGCTTCGTGTACATTTTTGGAACTACGTGCTAGACCACCGTGAGGTAAATGCGAGCAAAGGAAGACAAACTTGAATATGACACAAATTTAGACAAAGGAGGCTTAGTACAAGATCTAATACCTTTCTAGCCGCTATGGGGATTGGGGACGTCTAACTTCAGAGGACTCATTGTGACTATTAGGTTAGAAGGGGACTTACCTGTATAAGTTTGGCTGGTTGGATTTTCCCTTGGTTTGATTCATGGTGTCTTTGGAGGGTTGATTCGTCATTCCTTTTCTTACGGTTCTTTGAAACAAAGAACTTTCCCCACCTTCGGTCTCAGATCCCTGAGCGTGTTATTTTCTTCTTCACAAGTATCATCATGTTGTGGCATTTCGATTAGTTCTTCATTATTACCAATTTCCAAAGATTGTTTGTCGAGTTTTGATTTAGGGATGTAGACCCAGTTTCATAAGAGCCTTACTCATGATGGGAGTAGGTCCGGATAATGAATCCGGTCATTTCTTCCTGGTGCGATGGTACAAGTCTCAAAATCATGTGAAGAAAGCATATTATCGAGAAAATATTCATGGTTTCAAGAGAATCTTCCTTAAATCCCCACGAAGATGATCTTTCCCAAAAAAAAGGTTAGTTTCAACAAATGTGACATCCATGGTTACAAAAATTCTTTTGGTTTGTGGAAGAAAACACTTATCATCCCCCCTGAGTTGGCAGTATCAATAAAAACACATTTTTATATGCGTGGTTCAAGCTTCCTAGATTCTTACGTTCATTAACAAGGGTAGTGCAACCAAATATTTTTAGTGGTAAGTCGAGATGAAACACGAGCCATAGGAAAACTTGAATATCTGTCTTAAATTATTACGCACCCATTTTGGAAAAAATTTCTTGGCGGCTTGAGCTGCCTCAGATTTTTCTTTTAACAAGTACCAACAAAGTCAGAGTGATCATCTATAAAAGTGATAAACCATTTTTATGGGAGAGAGTGTACTTGTTTTATTGGGACCCCAGACATCACTTTTGAATAACAAAAAATGGTTTTGATGGTTTATATGGTTGCATAGGAAAAGAAGCGATGATGTCTCACAAATTTGATTTCACAGTGAAATAATGAAGGGTATTTATTACAAAACAACTTAGGAAAAATGTTTTAAATATCTAAAGCTTGGGTGGCCTGGTGTAAATGCCATAACATAATATCATCATCGTTATTAGAAATTAAAAATATATTCAAGTGGGAACTTCTTGGTTGGGATTGTTTCCTTGATCCAAGTCCATCGTCAAAGTAATAGAATCCTCCACTCTCATGCTTACATCAATCATCTTCCTCGGTTCAAATCCGAAAGACATAATGAAACGAAGAAATTAGCGACAGTTTTTATCTTGGACTAATTTACCGACAAATATTAGACTACAAGACAAATTAGGAACATGAAGGACATCTTGGAGAGTTAACATTGGAGATAGGACAATAGAACCTTTTCTGCAATGGTTGAAGAGAGCCATCCAATTTCAATTTTCTAAGTTACTGCACAAGGACTATAGGAAGAGAAAAACTAGACTCTTTTTGTCATATGATGGTAGCCCCAGATACAATCCAAGTATGGTTGGAATTGACACTAAGAAAGGGCATTATAAAGAAATTACGCTTTACGGGCTATGGAGCAAGGGGTTTAAGACTCAGAAGTTTGTGCGGTTGGCACAACTTCCTTGGTGAATGGAGCGGAAAGCAGGAAGATTGCTTCTCTTGGTCGAGAGGTACTACTACTGGAATGTCCGACCACTCACCTCCACCTTTCTTCTTCCAATTCGGTGGCTTGCCATGGAGCTTGAACATGCTCACGAGTATGCCCAGCGGGCTTGCAAAGATGCACCATTTATAAGATTTCATGCCATCTCTCTTCTCTCTTCAATGTAGTTTATCCGTGTAGGCGTGGAACTTGACCCAAGAAGAGAGTTTGGATTTGAGAGTCTTTTGGCCATAGGCATTGGACACGTGTGCCCACGCCCCACGCAACCCCCCACCCCAGCCTGCGTCGGCGTCTCGCACCGTGTCTGCGCCTCCTGCACCGCTACGTGGGATGTCGCCTACGATACGGTCTCTTGCGAGGGTTCTTTCCCACCGGAGAAGTAATCATTGTTGTTGTGGGAGGCACATGGGCGTGTTTCCAGGGAGATGGGAGCTCCCATGAGGGGTGATGAAGAGAAACCCTGGATTGAAAAAATCTAGAGCGATATCATGTAGAAAAGCATATGGTAAAAATGTGCTATATTTTTATTCATTAGTCTAATCTGCTTATATAGAGAGAATACAATAAAGCCTCTTCTATAATTAAGGAAGGAAATAAAGAAAAATCAAAACAATATTAGAGTTATAAAGATGGAATAACCAAAGAATAAAATCGGGATATTTTTCAGTTCTCCTACACATATTAATGGGCCTAAATCTCCCTAGAAGCTAGCTTATGGGGGAGGTTTGCTCGAGTCACAATAGATGGTTCTTTACTTTACTCATATAGTTACGATGTGAGACTTTAAGACTTACAATATATCAACACAAAAATATCCAGCATTCTAAAGGGGTCAATGATTATCCATCCTTCAGAAAAACATGATAAACACTTGGGATTATTAGAATATCAATGATGCTTATTGTTGAAATGGTAGTTGTAGTTATTAGTATTGATTATTTCTTATTGGTGAAAATCTGAAATATCTTATAATATCTTTTTATACGTAGAATATTTATAGTATCATAGGTGATCTCTTGAATTTATTTCTTATTTGTAATTTATGATTTGTTTCTCTATTTATCCCAGGACTATGATTTTCGACCGAGGTATAAATAGGACTATGAGGGTTGTCTTGTTAAACCAGATCATTACCACATAAAATCAATATATTTAATACTGTTAGTTTATTTCTCTCTTTTCCTCCTTCCCCACCTAAAACCTTCAAATTCAAAATTATTTTATATACCTGTACTATTGCTGGATTATTGTTCTACACACTTGTACTGCTATTTTCCTAAATGTCAGGACCAACTATACTAAAAGCTTAAACTGTTACATCTCAATAAATAACATTGAGTTTGTCCTCTAGCTAATATTGACTTTGTTTCTATACATTTAAGTTTACAAATAACTCTCAAGTCTGAAAATATTACAGAACCAGCATAGTTATACTCGAAATTTTTAGACAGTTGCTGACTCTCTGCTGTGTCTTTCACTCTTTGCAGATGCCGATTAAGCCTGATGTTGCTTTGCAAAGGGTCCATCAAGTAAGCATAGGTTGTGGAAACATGCTCAGGCTCGACAGGTGCCAAAGGAGGAAATCAACATTGTTTTGCAAATTGTAAGTTGGAAAACCTGCAAAATGCAAATACTAATTTCAGTTAACTTTGACATCTATTGGTTGAAATTTGTACAACTTTGAAACATCACGAATAAATAATCTTGATGGAGAAAATGTATTTTGATCTGGATATCTCCATCCTCTAGCAAATTACTTGCAGTTTGGAGAATCTGTACTTTTCTTAATATGTGTTTACACTTTATTTGGATCATTTCAGGTATCATATGAAAAAAATTGAGCAATCGGGGTCCAACATTTGACATGGATTTGTCTAGTTTATGGATGAAGAAAGGCAAGCCAATTTCGTATGAGAAAGCAAAAAATACTTTGCTCAAGATCCTTCCCCAAAAGTTGGTAGTGCTTATGGATGATTTCAGGTGTATAGGGCAGTTCTGGCATTCTATTATACTAATACGATTAGCTACAGGTGGGAGCATATGTTGCTGGGGCAATTTTGGTCTTAATGAATGAATTGGATATACGTTTTGAAGATAGTGTCAGCATCCTGGTACAGCCTGTTCTCCCACCCAAGTTATTAGTACTCAATTTCAGCAAAAATAAATATCTATTGGTGTCAGAGAGTTTTCCACGTGTTGATAGTATAATTCCAATGGTTTTTTTCGCTTCCATCTTGTATCTTAGGGGTGAAACATAGTGCTATATTATTTTATGGAAAGGTATTTCAGTTTTTCTATAATACATGAAATAAAAACTCATTACTAATACTACCTCGACTCAATTATAAGCAAAAATTAACTAATTTCACATTTATTAAGGAAGTTAGTTAATTTGGTTTAGTAATCTTGATTCATGAAAAAAAAATTGAGTTATAATTACTAAACTATCCTTTAATTGTCTCGGGAGTGTGCAATGCTCTTGAAAAAGCAAAGGAGGAATTGGTTGGATTGGTTAATTTTCTTATACCTTTTGAAATACAACATAAATAGGGCGAGTTGGTTGGATTTTGCTTATATTTGAGTCCAAAAAAATAGGTATTTTTTGCTTGAATGTGAGTCAGATGGAGTACATTACTACGGGTTCACATTCGCTTCCACGAACTGTTACTGCATTGCAGTTGTTTTCCAGTCGAAATGAAGTTCTTTTACCGAGAGTTTGACATAAAGGTGTTAGAAGTATGATCACTTGATCAGTAGTGATATGTTGCTGATAAATGTTAAATTAACCTATGTTGTTATTTTATTTCTACTGTTATCTTTTGGCTAAAAAATTATTCCTGCAATATATGTTTCATTTCATCCATGCTACTTCTTACCATTTATACCAAACAGCTTTGAATTGTACTCATATTTCCTTTGTCAAGAGGCATATATGGCTTGTAGGTTACCACTATACTACTTTTGTTGCTATTTTGTCTTTCTGGATAATATGTTAAAAAATCATAGCATTATTTTTTGTATTAGAATATCAGGACAATATTTTCTGGGGTTTAGTAAAAGACTACTTCCGCTGAATTGATGGAGGGATCAGTGCTTCTCTTTTATCCAGGCCAATAGTTGTGCTACTTACTCTCTACCTCCATCTCATTTGCTAAGATCTAGATATTGTAATCAAATATGTGTAGGTTTCATCTGCAGTACCAGAAGGTAAGGCGTGTCATCTTCTGCATCTGTGGAGGTAGCTAGTATGTCTGCTATTGCAGCTGCTCAATGAATCATGCTTTGTTTTAATGTTCAGTTTACTTCAACTGTTATATCTATTTTAATCAAAGAAAAAAAAGGAATAGAAAAACTGTTCTCTCTATTTTTTCTTTCTGATCTTAACAGATCTAAGTTTTTGTCCAAGAAAATTTTTGATTTGTTTAATTTCTGTCTTTGTAACTCAGGATTAAATATCAGCTCAAGAAGATCTAGCCTTGCTCTGCCAGAAAGTTGGACTTTACACAGTATTCTGCTCCAATATTAATTCCCTATGCTGTTAATTTTATATCAAGTATACATTGTCTCTTAATCTAACTTCTCTCATTCTCTTACAACTTTCATTAGGTGGAAAATCACATTGTAGGAGCGCCATGTGGTGTCATGGACCAGATGGCTTCCGCATGTGGGGAAGCCAACAAACTTCTTTGCCATGATTTGCCAGGTGTGCATCATTATTCTTATGTGGAAAATCACATTGTAGGAACTCTTAATTTCTTATTCTTTGTACTCAATATCATGTTACTGCTTTTGCTATCAATGCAGCCTGCAGAAATTGTTGGTCTTGTAGAAATTCCCAATCATATCGGTTATGGGGAATTGATTCTGGAATAAGACACAGGTTGATGGCCTATATCACCATAAAATTTCCTGCATATATCCCTTTCTGCTTTATGGCCATCATCTCTTTGGTTTTCCTGTAATTAATAAATCCCACATTTCAAGAAATAAGGAGGCAGCATTTGAAAATTAAAGGCTTTAACAGGCTTTGGTCTGATCATATGAGTTTTATGAGGTAAAAGAGGTTTTGATTTCAGTCTCTTTGACTATAATTGGCTGCTGCTTTAAGTCTAAACTTTTGGTGGTTTTTCATGATAATTTCCATAAGAATGATGTGATGGGATTTTTAAGCCACTAGGAGTGGGCTAGTGGTGAGGAGTTTGGGTAGTTTGCTGCAATCATAAGTTCAAATCTTTGCGATCATTATACCCACGAAAATAAGATGGGATTGAATTTGAAGAAAAAAGTAGCAAGTTTTCTGGTATCCTAGATAAATGTGGTAAGGGTTAGAGGGTTCTGTTGGCATCATGGATTAGCAACAAAAGAACTATTAAAAGGTAGCTCTGAGTTCTTCCAAACTTGTTCTGTATTGATTTAACTTATTTAATAAGTTAAAATAATTTAGAATATCTACAGTTTTATACCAAGATATTTTAATTTCAAAAGATACTAAATTTAAAATTAAAGCCTCTTAAGAGATATAATAAATCTATTCATGAATCCTCACCTAATAAGCTTAAACTTTTAGGAGAGTGGGTTCTTGACAAGGTATTAGAGCCCCTTTGACCTAGTAGTCTTGAGTTTTTACAGCATCTATTCTTTTAAACAGAAGTTGAATTTCAGCTGAGTAAAGGCGGGTGTACATTGGCCGTGCTTCAAGCCCAAGGGGCTGTGCATGAAAGAGCGTGTGTAAGAGATACAATAAAGTCATTCATGAATGTTAGGAGAGTTAGTTCTTGTAAAGCCTAACAACCATTAACTAAATCCAAGAGGACCCATGGTAGCCCATATCCAGAAAATTCTGGCATTATCTGAATATCATAGACCTATTAACAATTTCAGGCAAAATGCATAATGTATAAAAACTATTCCCCTTATTTTGTAGTTTGCACTGGAAGATCTTGAGTTATAATATATGGGTTTATAACTTTTGTCTAAGAAAGTTCAGGATGACAAGGATGTTATTCAATTTTAGGTATATCCTCTCTCTTCTCTCTTATTTCCTAATGTTTTGTTGGATCTTCACAAATCCTTCATTTATATTTGTTTAAGGCATTATATTGCAATATAATTTCAAAAGTAAACCTTCTTCCATGTTTATATCCATTTAGGTCTATTTTGTGTTTGGACAGATTTTAAAATCGAATATAGACCCTTGGTATTTTCTATCATTCAACTTGTGCTATGCATATTAATTAAGAGAAATTATTTTTGAACACAAAAATGGCACCTCAATACCTCTCATGTATGTTGAGTACCTGAAAATGCGTGGTTAACGGCGTTCAAATTAAGTGGTTAATTACATTCGGTGGATGGTTAATGAGTTGCGACACTATGTTATATCCATTAATCGAGCAGTAATTAACCCCATATTGAACTCGTGGCTGGTGTCGAAAAACACGGCTGTTAATTAAATTATGTACTAGACTTGTAAATGACATTAGGGTTCTTCCATCGTTGACCTTATGTTCTTCATAACTTTATAAGGTTTATTTACTCTTCTTGAAATGCTGGTTGTTACTACCCTTTAACAATAACACCCTATTCCATTCTTTCTCATTCTATCTTCATGATGTTCAAAGACTATCTTCTATCGTCTGTTTCAGTGTTGGAGGTTGCAGACTATGGATCTGTCAGAATTGGCACGTTTATGGGTCTGAAAATGATTAAGTCCAAGGCTTCTGATGAATTGTCTGAGATGCGTGCTAATGGATTGAACTATGATGAAGTGGAACAAGATGATATAGAACTACTTA